>JASDQU010207306.1:9078-21714 GCA_032191745.1 Picea mariana
CATAAGAAAACTAATTGGATATCCACCCAGACTGCTAGTGGGTCCCTAGCAAGTCATGGTTACTCTTCAAAGGTGAACCATAAGCTTCAACAACACAAATTCACCATTAAAACCAAAAACGCAATCTTTACACAGTTTTGGATAAATGAAAATAGGAAAATAGAGATAAATTGTCTTTTTTCTGTCTAACTGTCTACTTAACAATTGTCTGACCACTGACGTGGTATTTATAGTTTTTACAAGATGAGAGGTCGATCACTGGAAGGGTCGACCCTCTCTAAAAACATAAATCACATTTAAATTTTAAACCTGTAAAGTAAAGCAATGCATATAGATTCTTAAGAAAAATAAAATTTAATCAATGGCTCATACATAGAGTACACAAAGATTTTATACCGGAAAACCTCAGCTAGGAAAACCTTTTTTTTATTCATTATATCGAATTTCACCATTCACCATACAATATATATACAATGTTTTTATGTATTTCGTAGATACCAAAACCCTAATCCCTTAATCCGGGATTAATTTACAAAATCGTTAAAAATAGCAAAAACTGCCCAAAAAAAGAATTCAGCACGCTGCCCCGAGCTAGTTCTTGTTTCCGAACGCTACCTGTAACTAGGGGGGTCATACCTACTCCCCCCCCCCTNAAGAGCGCTACTAGAGGGATCGTCAGACGTAGTTGTCATATCTGATGCACCCACACACACACACATGCAAAGAATACAACACATACCCAACAAAGATGCCCTAACTGTCGGTGGCTTCTAGAAATGAGGCAATCCAATAATCACTCAACATAACAACCTAAATCGAGTTTTCAATAGTTCAGTAGCTGGAGGCCACAAACACAAGAAAAACCCATGTATCTAATTTGCCCATCGCTGGCTGCCAATATGCTAACTGCCAAATCGGCCATGGTTTTTGTGCAGGACGAAGTGTTGGATGGAGTACCAGACTAAGTGTTGGATGGAGTACTGGATGGAGTTTCGGATGAAAAAACAAGATGCAATTTTTCCATGTGACATACAAAATGCAAATTAGTTTCTTCGAATCATAAAAACATGTTGATCTATACTCAGAATCATCACAAAACATGAATTACGCATACCTGGTGTGAATCATAGCGATCTGACACAAAATCTCTTCAAAAACTCTTCAAAACAGTAAAACACATATACATATTTGGGAAAAAGGATCTAATTAATGTCATAAAAGAAGTCATATCACGGGCCCAACAACGAGTCGGAAAGAGCTCCACCCACCCACATGAAAGGTATGAAAAGGGCCACACAAGGGAGCACTAGGAAAGAAATCAAGACAAATGCTTGATAAGGAGAAATTTTGGATTCGACTTAATGTTTTCAAGATGACCTAGGCAAGGCTGGGCGCCCAAATGCAACATAAGGTGAGCTTGCAAGAGGGGCGCCCACATGAGGAATCGTAACAAAAACAAGGCAGGGTGCCCAAAGGCAAGGCAAGGTGAGTTGACAAGAGGGGCACCCACAGGAGGAAACATAACAAAAATGAGGCAGAGCACCCAAACGAAACACAAGGTGAGTTGGAAAGAGGTGCGCCCACCCACATGAAAGGCACTAAAAGGGCCACACAAGGGAGCACTAGGTAAGAAGATGAGTCATATGCTTGATAAGGAGAAATTTTGGCTTTGAATTAACTTTTTCAAGACGACCTGGGAAAGACTGGGCACCCAAATGCAACGCTAGGTGAGTTTGCAAGAGGGGTGCCCCCATGAGGAATTGTAACGAAAACAAGGCAGGGTTCCCAAAGGAAAGGAAAGGTGAGTCACCAAGAGAGGCACCCACAAGAGGAATCATAACAAAAATGAGGCAGAGCGCCCAAATGCAATGCAAGGTGATTTGGAAAGAGGTGTGCCCACCCACATGAAAGACACAAAAATGACCACACAAGGGAGCACTAGGAAAGAACACGAGTCATCTGCTGGATAAGAAGAAATTTTGGCTTTGTCTTAAATTTTTCAAGAAGGCCTCGGCAAGGCTAGGCGCCCAAATGCAACACAAAGTGAGTCTACAAGAGGGGCACCCACATGAGGAATTGTAATGAAAACAAGGAAGGGTTCCCAAAGGCAAGGCAAGGTGAGTTGGAAAGAGGGGTGCCCATAAGAGGACATGTAACAAAAATGAGGCAAAGCTCCCAAATGCAACACAAGGTGAGTTGGCAAGAGGTGTACCCACCCACATGAAAGGCACGAAAAGGGCCACACAAGGGAGAACTAGGCAAGAAGACGAGTCAGATGTTGGATAAGGAGAAATTTTGGCTTCGACTTAACTTTTTCAATATGGCCTGGGCAAGGTTGGGCACCCAAACGCAATGCAAGGTGAGTTTACAAGAGGGGCTCCCACATGAGGAATCGTAATGAAAACAACGCAAGGTTCCCAAAGGTAAGACAAGGTGAGTTGGAAAGAGGGGCGCCCACAAGAGGAAACATAACAAAAATGAGGTAGAGTGCCCAAATGCAATGCAAGGCAAGTTGGAAAGAGGTGCACCCACCCACATGAAAGGCACGAAAAGGGCCACACAAGGGATCACTACGAAATAAGATGAGTAGAATGCTAGATAAGGAGCAATTTTGGCTTTGGCTTAACTTTTTCAGGACAACCTGGGCAAGGCTAGGTGCCCAAACACAACACAAGGTGATTTTTCAAGAGGGGCACCGACATGAGGAATCATAATGAAAATGAGGGAGGGTGGACAAACACAATGCAAGGCGAGTTGGAAAGAGGGGTGTCCACATGAGGAATCGTAACGAAAACAAGGCAGGGTGCCCAAAGGCAAGGCAAGGTGAGTTGGAAAGAGGGGCTACCACAAGAGGAATCATAACCAAAATGAGGTAGAGCACCCAAATGCAATGCAATGTGAGTTGGAAAGAGGTGCACCCACCCACATGAAAGGCATGAAAATGGCCACACAAAGGAGCACTAGGAAAGAAGAATAGTCAGAGGCAGGGTGACCAATCACAACACAAGGCGAGTTGGCAAGTGCAATAAGGCTCCAAGAAAGGTTGGTTTCCTCAATAATAAGCAGAAACATAAGTATAAGCAACATCCATAAGTGGGCATATTCCTTCATGATCTAGGACACAAAACCATGAAACCTCCTGATCCCAATGTGAGATGTACCATCAACAAGAAATAAAAGGTATGAAATGTTACATCCAAAGGTGGACATCTCTAGAAACTAGAAGTTTGAATTAAGTAAAACCTACAATGATAGAAATTTTGAGACCTTCAAGAGAAACATCACGTCAAATAAAGCATGGAAAAGTGCAGAATGGCCTCAAATGGTGGATGTCTTCCTCAAAACAAGTTCCAAGCAAGTGTATCCTTGAAATAAGGCATCGAATTATATATGAAGAACACATGTGAAATTTCTTCAATGATAAACTAAATCCATAAAGAAAGGGGTGGCCCCTCATCAATCAATAAATAAGACCATTTCTTAACATGTAAATAATACTATCCATTAACATGTATGTAAGGAGGGTGAGTGCTCCACATGGGATGATGAATAATATCCAAATTTCACCTAAACAAGTGTGAAATCATCCGACAAGGCAAGGGAATTCCATGGCAGGCTCCTCCACCAAGTAATAGGGCATAAAAATATGTAGAAGAGGGAAACACTCGACATGAGGGTGTAATACATGTCATAAAAAACCATAATATGTGTATGAATCCTCAACATGAGCAAGAGAATTCACCTCATGAAAATCACACCATTCTAGACCATATCAACTTAAATGAATGTGAAATCAAGTGATATCAAGGGGATAATTCCAAGAGATGCCAATACAATAATAGCTTAGCCAAAAATTTCTAGGGTGTTGCATCAAGGGAGTCATACATCAACAAGTATCATCAACCATCCAATAATGATCATATAAGGGAGTCCACAACCAAGTATACTAGTATGAAAGGAAATCAATTACCAAGACAACTAGAGCATCAACATCATCTAGCCATCCATGACTACATCACTAATAGTCTCATCAAATGAAATCACAACCCCTAGGCCATCCAAACATAAACTTGTAAACATACCTTTGTGATTAAAATCACAAGAGTAGTGAAAAAATACTAGTGTAGGCTTCATGTAAAATGAGGGGTAACACTAGCAACACAAACTAGATAATTTTGAACATAATCGTAATTTCATTCCTCTTGCCAATACCAATTTCTAGTAGGTTTGATTCCTAGCTTTCAACCCCAATGGATGAACCATGAATAAATTGACTTCATTAACTAAAGTGGCTCTATTGTTGATTCTCTTGTTTAAAGTGGATTTAACCACTTTGTTTGATTATTGAATTACCAAGTCGAGTTGATGTCGTAGAAGCTTCAATTCACCCACCACAAATGTCATGCACCGACCCCACGTAGTCAGCAGTGAATGGGGCCAATGTTGAAATTTCTTCAATATGTGCATGTATGCATCAGAATTTGACATGGTTAGACTAGACACATGCCTTGAAGGTATGGGAGGGTTTCAATACTCAAGGATGTATGATGTCCCCACACAATCTTTGAGATCGTCCACATTTGCATCAATGTTCATCATGTACCTCTCATTGTCATCATTTGTCATTCCCTTCTATAGAATCGTTGTCGGAACTATATTGAAATATGACATGGAACTTCCAATACACCCATCACAAATTCATTCCACTGAACCTGCACAGTGAGCAGTGAATGGGGCCAACGTTGAAATTTTTTCAATTTGTTCTCGTATGCATTGAAATTAGACATGGTTAGACTAGATAGTTGTCTTGATGGTATGGGATGGTTTCAAGACTTAAGGATGTTTTATGTCCCCACATAATATTTGAGATCGTCCATGTTTGAATCGAACTTCAATATAATCGATGTCTCATTGTCATCATTCATTATTTCCATCTATGTAATCTTTGTCAGAATTCTCTTGAAATGTCATGGCACTTCCAATACACCCATCACCAATGTCATATTGCATACACCTTGCACAGTGAGCAGTGAATGGGGCCAACGTTGAAATTTATTCAAACTGAGCATGTATGTGTCAAAATTTGACATGGTTAGACTAGAAACATGCCTTGATGGTATGGGAGGGTTACAACACTCAAGGATGTTTGATGTTCCCACATAATATTTGATATCATCCATGTTTTCATCAATGTTTATAATGGATGTCTCATTGTCATCATTCATCGTTTCCATATGTATAATATTTTTAGAACTCTCTTAAAATGTCATGGAACTTCCAATCCACCCACCACAAATTTCATGCACCGACCCCACATAGTGAGCAGTGAATGGGGCCAACATTGAAATTTCTTCAATATGTTCTTGTATGCGTCAAAATTTGACATCCTTAGACTAGAAACATGCTGTGACAATATGGGAGAGTTTTAAAACTCAAGGATGTATGATGTCGCCACATAATATCTGAAATCATCCACATTTACATCAATGTTCATCATGCAAGTCTCATTTCCAATGTTTTTCATTCCCTTCTATAGAATTGTTCTCAGAACTATCTTGAAATTTGACATGGAACTTCAAATACACCCATCATAAATTTCTTCCATTGACCCCGTACAGTGAGAAGTGAATGGCACCAATGTTGAAATGTTTTCAATATGTTCATGTATGCATCTAAATTTGACATGGTTAGACTAGATAGTTGCCTTGAAGGTATGAAAGGGTTTCGATAATTAAGGATGTTTGATGTCCCCACATAATATTTTAGATCATCCATGTTTGCATCAACGTTCAATACAATGGATGTCTCATTGTAATCATTCATCATTTCCATCTATAGAATATTTTTTGGAACTCTCTTGATATGTCACGACACTTCCAATACACCCATCACAAATGTCATCTTGCATCGAGCTCACACAGTGAGCACTGAATGGGGCCAACGTTGAAATTTCTTCAAACTGTGCATGTATGCGTCGAAATTCGGCATGGTTAGACTAGACACATGCCTTGACGTTATGGGAGGGTTTCAATACTCAAGGATGTCTGATGTCCCCACATAATATTGAGATTGTCCATGTTCATAATGGGTGTCTCATTATCATCATTTGTTGTTTCAATTTATAGAATATTTTTTGGAACTCTCTTGAAATGTCATGGAACTTCCAATTCACCCACCACAAATGTCATGCATCGACTCCGTATAGTGAGAAGTGAATGGGGAGAACGTTTAAATTTCTTCAATATGTGTCTGTGTGCATTGAATGTTGACATGGTTAGACTAGACACATGCCTTGACGGTATGGGATGGTTTCAAGACTCAAGGATGTATGATGTCCCCACATAATCTTTGAGATCATCCACATTTGCATCAACATTCATCATGCACCTCTCATTGTCACCATTCTTCATTCCATTCTATAGAATCATTTTCGGAACTATCTTGAAATTTGACATGAAACTTCCAATACACCCATCACAAATTTCTTCCACGGAACCTGCATAGTGAGCAGTGAATGGGGACAACATTGAATTTTTTTCAATTTGTTCCTGTATGCATTGAACTTTCACATGGTTAGACTAGATAGTTTCATTGATGGTATGGGAGGGTTTCAAAACATAATTTATGTCCCCTCATAATATTTGATATCGTCCATGTTTTCATCAATGTTCATATAATAGATGTCTCATTGTTATCATTCGTTATTTCCATCTATATAATATTTGTCATAACTCTCTTGAAATTTCAGGCACTTCCAATACACCCATAACCAATGTCATCTTGCATCGACCTCACACAGTGAGCAGTGAATGGGGCCAACGTTGAAATTTCTTCAAACTTTTCATGTATGTGTCGAAATTTGACATGGTTAGACTAGAAACATGCCTTGATGGTATGGGAGGTTTTCAAGACTCAAGGATGTATGATGTCCCCACATAATATTTAAGATCATCCATGTTTGCATCAACGTTCATAATGGATCTCTCATTGTCATCATTTGTTGTTTCCATATGTATAATATTTGTTGGAACTCTCTTGAAATGTCATGGAACTTCCAATTCAACCACCACAAATGTCATGCACCGACCCCACATAGTGAGCAGTGAATGGGGCCAACGTTGAAATTTCTTCAATATGTTCCTGTATGCATTACAATTTGACATGGTTAGACTAGACACATGCCTTGATTGTATGGGAGGGTTTCAAGACTCAAGGATGTATGATGTCCCCACATAATATTTGAGATCATCCACATTTGCATCAACGTTCATCATGCACATCTCATTTCCAATGTTTTTCATTCCCTTATATAGATTGTTGTCGGAACTATCTTGAAATTTGACATGGAACTTCAAATACACCCATCACAAATTTCTTCCACCGACCCTGCACAGTGAGCAGTGAATGGGGCCAACGTTGAAATGTTTTCAATATGTGCCCATATGCATTGAAATGTGACATGGTTATACTAAATATTTTCCTTGAAGGTATGGGAGGGTTTCTATACTTAAGGATGTTTGATGTCCCCACATAATATTTGAGATCATCCATGTTGGCATCAATGTTAAATATAATGGATGTCTCATTGTCATCATTCATCATTTCCATCTATAGAATATTTTTCAGAACTCTCTTGAAATGTCATGGCACTTCCAATACACCCATAAAACATGTCATCTTGCATCAACCTTGCACAGTGAGCAGTGAATGGAACCAATGATTAAATTTCTTCAAATTGTGCATGTATGCATTGAAATTCGATATGGTTAGACTAGACATATGACTTGATGGTACTGGAGGGTTTCAAGACTCAAAGATGTCTGATGTCCCCACATAATCTTTGAGATCATCCATGTTTTCAACAACATTCATAATGGGCGTCTCATTGTCATCATTCGTTGTTTCCATCTGTATAATCTTTGTTGGAACTCTCTTTAAATGTCATGGAACTTCCAATTCACCCTCCACAAATGTCATGCACTGACCCCACATAGTGAGAAGTGAATGTGGCCAATGTTGAAATTTCTTCAATATGTGCTTGTATGCATCAAAATTTGACATGGTTAGACTAGACACGTGCCTTGACAATATGGGAGGGTTTCAAGACTCAAGGATGTATGATGTCCCCACATAATATTTGAGATCGTCCACATTTTCATCAATGTTCATCATGCACCTCTCATTATCATCATTGTCATTCCCTTCTATAGAATCATTTTCGGAACTATCTTGAAATTTGACATGGAACTTCCAATACACCCATCACAAATTTCTTCCACCGAACCCACACAGTGAGCAGTGAATGGGGCCAACATTGAAATTTTTTAAATTTATTCCCGTATGTGTTGAAATTTGACATGGTTAGACTAGATAGTTTCCTTGATGGTATGGGAGGGTTTCAATACTTAAGGATGTTTTATTTCCCCGCATAATATTTGAGATCATCCATGTTTGCATCAACATTCAATATAATGGATGTCCCATTGTCATAATTTGTTATTTCCATCTATATAATATTTGTCAGAACTATCTTGAAATGTCATGGCACTTCCAATACACCCATCACCAATGTCATATTGTATCAACCTCGCATAGTGAACAATGAATGGGTCCAACGTTGAAATTTCTTCAAATTGTGCATGTATGCATTGATATTTGACATGGTTATACTAGAAAAATTCCTTGACGGTATGGGAGGGTTTCAAGACTCAAGGATGTCTGATGTCCCCACATAATCTTTGATATCATCCATGTTTGTATCAACGTTCATAATGGATGTCTCATTTTCATCATTCGTCATTTCCATATGTATAATATTTGTTGGAACTCTCTTGAAATGTTATGGAACTTTCAATTCACCCACCACAAATGTCATACAACAACCCCACATAGTGAGCAGTGAATGGGGCCAATGTTGAAATTTCTTCAATTTGTTCTTTTATGCGTCAAAATTTGACATGGTTAGACTAGAAACATGCCTTGACTATATGGGAGGGTTTCAAGACTCAAGGATGTATGATGTCCCCACATAATATTTGAGATCATCCACATTTGCATCAATGTTCATCATGCACATCTCATTGCCAATGTTTGTCATTCCCTTCTATAGAATTGTTTTCGAAACTATCTTGAAATTTGACATGGAAATTCAAATAAACCCATCACAAATTTATTCCACTGACCCCGCACAATGAGCAATGAATGGGGCCAACGTCGAAATATTTTCAATCCATGCCCGTATGCATCGAAATTTGACATGGTTAGACTAGATGATTTCCTTGAAGGTATGGGAGGGTTTCGATACTTAAGGATGTTTGATGTCCCCGCATAATATTTGAGATCATCCATGTTTGCATTAACGTTCAATATAATGGATGTTTGATCATTGTCATCTTTCGTCATTTCCATGTATAGAATCTTTTTCAGAACTTTCTTGAAATGTCATGGTGCTTCCAATACAGCCATCACAAATGTCATCTTGCATCGACCTTGCACAGTGAGAAGTGAATGGGGCCAATGTTGAAATTTCTTCAAACTCTGCATGTATGCATTGAAATTCGACATGGTTAGACTAGACATATGCCTTGATGATATGGGAGGGTTTCAATACTTAAGGATGTATGATGTCCCCACATAATATTTGAGATCGTCCATGTTTGCAACAACATTCATAATGGGCGTATCATTGTTATCATTCATTGTTTCCATATGTAGAATATTTTTTGGAACTCTCTTGAAATGTCATGGAACTTCCAATTCAGCCACCAGAAATGTCATGTAGCGACCCAACATAGTGAGCAGTGAATGGGGCCAATGTTGAAATTTATTCAATATGTGCATGTATGCATCAAAATTTGACATGGTTAGACTAGACACATGCCTTGACGGTATGGGAGGGTTTCAAGACTCAAGGATGTATTATGTCCCCACATAATCTTTGAGATTGTCCAGATTTGCATCAACGTTCATCATGCACCTCTCATTGTCATCATTCGTCATTCCCTTCTATAGAATCATTGTCGGAACTATCTTGAAATTTGACATGGAACTTCGAATACACCCATCACAAATTTCTTCCACTGAACCCACATAGTGAGAAGTGAATGGGGACAATGTTGAAAATTTTTCAATATGTTCCCGTATGCGTTGAAATTTGAAATGGTTAGACTAGATAGTTACCTTGATGGTATGGGAGGCCTTCAAGAATTAAGGATGTTTGATTTCCCCTCATAATATTTGAGATCATCCATGTTTTCATCAACGTTCAATATAATGGATGTCTCATTGTCCTAATTTGTTATTTCCATCTATATAATCTTTGTCGGAAATCTCCTGAAATGTCATGGAACTTCTAATATACACATCACCAATGTCATCTTGCATCGACCTTGCACAACGAGCATTGAATGGGGCCAACGTTGAAATTTATTCAAATTGTGCATGTATGCATCGAAATTTGACATGGTTAGACTAGAAACATGCCTTGATGGTATGGGAGGGTTTCAATACTCAAGGATTTTCGATGTCCCCACATAATCTTTGAGAACATCCATGTTTGCATCAATGTTCATAATGGATGTCTCATTGTGATCATTCATCATTTCCATATGTATAAACTTTGTTGGAACTCTCTTGAAATGTCATGGAACTTCCAATTCACCCACCACAAATGTCGTGCACCTACCCCACATAGTGAGCAGTGAATGGGGCCAACATTGAAATTTCTTCAATATGTTCTTGTATGTGTAAAAATTTGACATGGCTAGAATAGACACATGCCTTGATAGTATGGGAGGGTTTCAAGACTTAAGTATGTATGCTTTCCCCACATAATATTTGAGATCATCCACATTTGCATCAACATTCATCATGCACGTCTAATTGTCAATGTTTGTCATTCCCTTCTATAGAATTGTTGTCGGAACTATGTTAAAATTTGACATGGAATAGACTATCCATGTCAAATTTTGGTGCATGTCAAATGTGAACAGACTATCCATGTCAAATTTCGGTGCATACAAATTTTTTTTGAAAACATTTCAACGTTGGCCCCTTTCACAGGTCACTGTTTCCCATCATGTACTCTATCCCTAGTACAATGTTTTTTAATAATTGTTTCCTTTAAAATTCGACCAAGAAAATTAAAACGAAACGAGGACGAGATTAGATGATATATAGAGTAGGTTTGTGAGTGATCTTTGAGTATAAAAATGAATGAAAGAACTTCTCTTGGTTTCGAGAATAATTTATTCTCTACTAAACAAGGCCAACCACATGAAGGTGGAAGCTCATATGGCCCCTTCCCCCCTCACATCGCTCTCAATTCCCCAATACCCAATCTATAAAGTATAAAACAAAAAAAAAGAAACATAGTAATCATGCATAGAAACTACCAAAACAAAAATGAAATAAAACTTAAAAACATGTAAATAACCCACATAAAAAATTATTTAAAGGGAATAATTAATACAAATTAAAATATCAAGTTACGTACCTCATTGACCAACCCAACATTTATATCATCCTTCTTCTATATCTTCTTCTTGATCGTCCAACTTGACATTTGTATCAGCATCTGGTTCATAAACAATGTTGAAAGGATTGATGATATCATCATCATCATCATCATCATTATCATTTTCGAGCATATCTTCATCAATATCATCATCAAGAACTGGCACATTGTCTCCTACGCTTGGTTCATCTTCTCCATCTTCTTCATATGTCGACCCATATTCTTCTTTCTCTAGATCTACATCATCTTCTTCTTCAATATCGTCATCTTCATATACAATATACCTTACTGGCCTTTCTCTTGGATCATATCTAACAACAAATGACCAATCCCACTTACCTGGAACCTTTGAGTAAAATACTTGTTCACATTGAGTTGGAAAAAAATAGTGGTCATTTTCTTTTTAAAAAAAAATTGTTTTAATCATCGAAAATACGCTAGCATGTTGAATAACGGTTCTATCCTCATCATGTTCATGCATTTTTAACCTATACCATTTGACATCAAACAAAACTAATTTGAAGGAATTAAAGTCACACTCAATTATATCATACAAAAACCCATAGTATGTATTTTCAGATTCTGTAGGACGTCTGTCACTCCTAGAGGAAACATTGGTGACCTGGAATACTACAGGTATCCCACTATCATAAGTTTTTTTGGTTTCATCCAACTGTTTGATGTGAAATTTACGACCATTTCACCACATAACATTGTGGTGTTTCAACTGCAATATTCCAGACATGTAAAAGATGCATTGTCAATTAATAATAAACAAATTTATATAACTTGGAAAGTATAATATGAAAAAAACACACCTACAGTCACATTAATATAATATAAAATAACTGAAAAAAATGGGTGAATTTTCTTTCCTTTCCATCTTTCAAACAATATGCTAAATCTATTTCCCTCTCCGTAACATAAAAATCTCCATTACGACGAGCTTCTCTAATCAATTCAGACAGTTCTTTCCATGATAACCTACCGCCATGACATTGTTTTCATCTATCAATCCATACCTTCATCCAGTCAATATTGTTTGCAATGTATAAATGTAGTGCATCCCAATCTTGAGCAACCGACTGATCAAAAAATCACAATTCACCAATATTAAATAT
>JASDQU010207307.1:0-12655 GCA_032191745.1 Picea mariana
GGGATACAACAATGAATGAAGAGTATCATTCTTTAATGGCAAATAATACTTGGGATCTTGTATCTCTTCCAAAATAAATAAAACTTGTTATATGCAAATGGGTCTACAAAACTAAGTATGCATTAGATGGAAGTGTTGAAAGATGCAAGGCTCGGTTACTTGCCAAAGTATTTTCCCAAGTTGAAGGAATTGCCTATAATGAAACCTTTTCCCCTGTAGCAAAAATGAATTCCATCTGCCTTGTTCTTTCCCTTGTTGCCTCACATAAATGGGAGGTCCATCAGATGGATGTTAAATCCTCCTTCTTGCACGGAGATTTGCAAGAAGAAATATACATGGAACAACCTCCTGGCTATGTCCAGAATGACTCTAGCCTTGTTTGTCGCCTCAAAAAATCTCTTTATGGTCTCAAGCAAGCTCCCCGAACTTGGTATGCCAAAATGGATAGCTTTCTTATTGCCATTGGATTCTCTATATTCCATTTTGATCCTAATGTCTATACCAAGAAAGTAGGAAGCCATCTCATAATCCTTGTCCTTTATGTTAATGACCTTATCCTTACTGGTAGTGACTCAAAAATTTTAAACCATGTGAAAACCAGCCTTAAGAAGAAATTTGAAATGACAGACTTAGGATTTTTTCACTATTTCCTTTGCCTCCAAGTTTTGCAAACCAATGAAGGAATTTTTCTTTCCTAGTCTAAGTATGCTTGTGACCTTCTTCATCGCTTTCACATGGGCAATTGTAAACCAACCCCTTCTCCCTTCCAGTCTGGATTCAAGCTTTCTGCCACCTATACTTCTCATGAAGTTGATGCCACCCTGTACCATCAGTTAGGTGGTAGCCTCTTATACTTGACTCATACCCGTCCTGATCTTTCCTTTTTTGTTGTTCTTGTTGCCCGATATATGCAAACACCCCATGAAATCCATTGGCAAGAAGATAAAAGGATACTTTGTTATGTTCGTGGTACAGTTCAGTTCAGGATACATTATAGTTCGGGGGACTCCTTTATTGGTTGGTTTCACTGATTCAGATTGGGCCGACAACCTTGATGATCGGAAGTCTACTGCAGGTTATGTTTTCAGCCTTGGTTCAGGACCTATCACTTGGTCCTGTAAGAAACAACAGGCTATTGCACTTTCTTTAGAAGAAGAAGAGTACCGAGCAATGGTAAATGCAAGTCAAGAATCCTTGTGGCTTCGACAGATCCTTTCAGAGTTTGGATTCCAGCACCAACATCCGACCAACCTTTGGTGTGACAATCAAAGTGTCATCAAGCTTTCCAAAGACCCAGTTCAACATCAGTGTAGCAAACACATAGAGCTACACATGCACTTCATCAGAAAGCTCATTCATGATCAAGTTATTGAAGTGCTCTTTTGCCCTACAGAAGATCAAGTTGCAAACATTTTCACAAAGTCTCTTACAGAAGCGAAGTTTTCCAAACTTTGATCTATGTTAGGAGTTCAGGAAGTTGTCATTAAGGGGGAATAGGCTCTAATGCCTTCTTCTTTCTCCTATTGTATCACTATTGTAAATCCTTCAATCCTATCCCAAGTTGTTCTTAAAGGGGGATGTTAGGATATTTAGACACTTAGGAGTTAGTAAGATCTACTTTTTCTATTGTGTCGTTAGGTAAAAGTGTGTTTTCTAGTTTGTTTCTTTAGTATGCATTTGTAGTTAGGAAATCCAACGGTCACGATATGTTCCCGACATAGAGTGATCCAACGGTTCATACTCTCCTCGATCTTAATGGCCATTGATCTGTGGCTTAACACCCCATTGGTCCATGATCTCTATTTAAAGAGCATGGAGATTCATTTGCCGATGATCGATTGTGAGAAACTCTCTTGTAAAATCTCTTTGTAATCTTTTTCTTTGCATTAATAAACTGCTCCAAGTGGTCACGTTGGTTGGGGCCGTGGATGTTTCCTCCTAGGGGTTTTACCACATGAAAACATTCGTGTGTTGATATTTGATCTGGTTATGTGAGTGGTTACTGAAGGTGTTCGTCCTTTGTTGGAATACCTGTGTTGTCGAACAATTCCCAAGAAAATCAACAAGATCAAGCAACCCAAATTTAGCAGAAGACTTCAAATTCATTTGGGAAAAGGCCAAGGAAACATCTTGTGCAATGTTGGGGATGTGAGAGAAATGACTTATATAGGGACTGTCATCACAAAGGAGAAATAATGAGGACTATCCACAACCTTCAAGGGGATAAAACAATGGAATACATGGGAGGAAGCATGCGAAGGATTTATGCATCCTTGGACAACAAACAAGATGGATATCACTCCCCCATGATTGAAATGGAAGGTAAGATCAATAATGAGCCCGCGGAAATTTTGATTGATTCAAGATTTAACCATAGTTACATAAATGCTAATATTGTTGAAATATTTCACTTGCAAAGAAGTAAGCATAAGAAATCTTGGCTAGTTTAGTTAGCCACATGAGTTAAGAGAAAGATCAATGAGTTGGTTAAATATTGTCAAATAGACATTAATGGACTCAACACAAAGGTGGATGTGAACATCATACCATTGGGTTCATATGATTATTTAATTGGTATGGATTGGTTGGAAAAACACCATGTTGTCTTAGATTGTAACAACAAGACAATCATACATCTTGATTAGGATGGTAAACAAGGAAAGATTTAGGGCATTCTGAAAGTTGTAGCTATTAGAGAGATTTCAGGTATGTAGTTAAATAAGAGTTTCAGGAAGGGATGTCATATTTTTTAAGCCCATATGGAAGAGACATCCAAAGAAAAAATTGCAAGCATTGAAGACCATCATGTCTTAAAGAATTTTGAAGAATTATTTAGAGAAATTATGGGATTGCCACCAAAGAGAGACATTGATTTATCTATTAATTTGGTGTTAGGAGTTTCCCCAGTGTCCAAGAAACCTTATAGAATGGGCATGCCAGAATTGAAAATTTTGTATATGAAACTTGAAGAGTTGTTAAATAAGGTGTATATATGCCTGAGTGTGTCACCTTGGGGAGCCCCTGTTATTTTTGTAAAGAATAAAGATGGAACCTTATGTTGGTTGTGGAGCCTGATTATATTCCTAATTTAGAGTTTTGTTTCATCCATGCTTGGATCCCATTCCCTAATGGGGGGTGTGTGGGGGATTTCCCCCCCACAACTGTCGCCAGGGGGGTCTAGGGGGGAAACGAAAATTTTTGTAGCCCCCCCTAGCAGGGGATTTGGGGAAATCGCCCCTGAAGTGAAATATTGGGGAAAATATCCTTGTAAAATATTGTAATTTCATAGTCCATCTGGACCATTCATTATAAGGTCGTAGATATGATTGGTAGAAGTTATTTTAGGGATTTTTTCCCTAGAAGGAAACCCTCTTTTATGAGGAAATTTTATTACGGTTGTGTATGTGTGTGATTATTGTATTCTAAAGAGGATATTGTGAGAGGAAAAAGAGGAAGTTATAGCATTTGAGTTGTAGGTTGTATCCCTTCATTTTGCTAGATAATAAAAATGAAGGACCTAACAATTTATCTAGTGGACATATCCCACACTAGGTGAACCACGTATATCTGTGTCTTTATTATATTGTGTATGTTATGCATTTTATTTCTGCATTTGTTTTATTTTATTTCTTCTCAATAATGTTTTTATAACAAGTGGTATCATAGAGAAAGGTAACTCGCAGGAAAATAGGGTTCTTGGTTCGAGTGGGAGAAATGGCGGAAGATGGAAAGTTTACGGTTAAGAAATTTAACGGCCAAAACTACAAGTTATGGAAGATGTAGATAGGATATTATATATATTAGAAGGATCTATTCCTACCATTGGATGGAATAAAAATGAATTCTATGACCATGAAGGACGAAGAATGGGAGGCTTTTGACAGAAATCCACTAGGAACGATATGGTCAAGCCTAGCAACGTCGATAGCTTTCAATATTTGAAAAGAGAAGACAACGAAGGAACTGGTGGATGCATTGGTTAAACTTTATGAAAAACTCTCGATGTCCAATAAGGTATTTCTAATGAAGTGATTATTTAATATGAATATGTCAGAAGGTGGGTCTATTGCAAATCATTTAAATGAATTTAATACGATTACCAATCAACTAAGTTCTGTAAAATTGGACTTTGATGATGAGGTCAGGGCTCTTTTAATTATGTTCTCATTTCCATAAAGATGGATTGGCTTAGCCATGGCTGTAAGTAACTCTATCTCTGGTTCAAACACTCTAAAATTTTATGATGTTGTTGGTGTTATCCCTAGCGAGGAAATGTGATAGAAAAGCATAGGTGAGACATCGGGTAATGCATTGACAGTGGAGAACAGGGGAAGACAAAAGGATAGAGGAAAGGGATCAAGAAACTGTGAAAATTATAAGAAGGGAAAATCCAAATCCATATTGGGAAATATAGAGTGTTGGAACTATGGGAAGAAATAACATTTGAACAAAGACTGCAGAGCTCCAAAGAAACAAAAAGATGGACAACAAGAGAAAAATCAAGAAGAAAATGTAACAGGTGATGTGTTACAAGATGATTTGATTCTTTCCGTAGATAATATTTATGAGTCCTGGGTAGTGGATTCAGGGGCTTCATTTCATGCCACACCCCATAGGAAACATTTTCTAGATTATGTTCAAGGTGATTTTGGACAGGTTCATTTGGGTGATGATTCACCATGCAAAATTGTTGGAATGTGAAAGGTACAAATAAAACAAAAGAAAGGAAACCAATGGTTGTTGAAAGAGGTAAGACATGTTCCATATCTAAGGAAAAATCTAATTTCAACAGGGCAATTGGAAAGTGAACAATGTATATCCATATTTACATATAAGACGTGGAAGGTCACCAAAGGATCATTGGTGATAGAAAAAGGAGAGAAGGTAGGTGCATTTCATTTATGTAATGGTAATATTGATTCTTCTATCTCTTTAGATTCCACAAGAGTGGATACATCTCTTTGGAATCATAGGCTTGGACATATGAGTTAGAAGGGGATGCAGATACTTCAAAAAATGAATTTGTTGCTAGATCTTAAACAAATTGATTTGGATTTCTGTGAGCACTGTGTTTATGGAAAATAGAAGAGAGCCAAATTTCTCAGAGTTGGAAAATAAAATAAGTGTGAAAGGTTAGAGCTTGTGCATATAGATGTATGGGGACCAACATAGGTATCATCTCTTGGAAACTCTCTTTATTATGTTACTTTTATTGATGATGCAACTAGAAAAACTTGGGTTTATTACATTCGACAATAATTTGATGTTTTTGATACTTTTAAGAAATGGAAATCTTTGGTTGAGAAAGAGACATGAAAAAGGTTGAAGTGTCTCAAATTAGACAATGGAGGTGAATATTACAACAAGAATTTTGATGATTATTGTTCATACCATGGGATTCGTAGAGAGAAGACATTTCCAGGAATACCACAAGAAAATGGTGTGTTAGAAAGGATTAACATGACAATCATGGAGCACGCAAGGAGTATGAGATTGCATTGAGTGTTTCCCTTACAGTTTTGGGTAGATGTTGTAGATATTGTTGTTTACTTGATAAACATAGGACATTCAATTTATTTGGATGGTGGCATTCTAGAGGAGACATGGACAGGTAAAAAGGTAAACTATTCATTTTTGAAGACTTTCGGTTGTGAAGAATTTTTTCATATTGATAAAGAAAATAGAACAAAGCTTGAGGAAAAATCCAAGAAGTGTGCCTTTATTGGATATCGTGTTAATGATTTTGATTATCACTTATGGGATTATGAAAATCATTAGGAGTAGAGATGTCATATTCAATAGGAAGTTCATGTACACAGATTAGTTGCAGGGAAAGAAGCAAGAAAAAGAAAAACTAGAATACATAATTCTTGATGAGATCAATGAAAAAGAAATTCCAAAGGTACCAAAAAATCAAAATGTACAACAACATGAGCAACAGGTACCTCAAACTTCTGCAAGCATTGTTAGAAGATCTACCATGTTAAGTAGACCCCTTGAATGATACTCTCCTTCCTTGTATTATTTATTGTTGACTGATTCTGGTGAAATAGAATGTTATGAAGAGGCAATGCAGGTAGACACTAAAAAGAAGTGGGAGAAAGGAATGAAAGAGAAAATGGATTCCTTGGTAAATAAACAGACTCAGGAATTGGTTCAGTTTCCTGCAAGAAAACGAGCATTGCAGAATAAATGGGTTTATATGTTGAAGGAAGAAGATGGATGAAAAAATAAACACAAGGCTATACTTTTTGTAAAGAGATTTGCACAAAACAAAGGTATATATTTTGATGAAATATATTCTCTTGTTGTTAAGATGATTTCAATTATGACTATTTTAAGTCTTGTGGCAGTAGAAGATTTTCATCTTGAATAGTTATATGTAAAAACAAATTTTCTCCATGGGGATTTGGAGGAAGAGATTTATATGCAGCACCCACAGGGTTATGAGGTCAAAGGGAAGGAGAATTTGGTATGCAGGTTCTATGGCCTAAATCAAGCTCCAAGGTAGTGGTATTTGAAGTTTCACATGTTTATGATAGGAGAAGGTTATAGTAGATGTCATTATGATCACTGTGTTTATTTTAAAAGTCTAGAAAATGGAAGCTATATTATCTTGCTATTGTATGTAGATGAAATGCATATTGCAGGGTCAAATATGCAGGATATAAATGTGCTCAAGAAGGAATTATCTAATTCATTTGCGATGAAGGATTTGGGTGTTGCAAATAAAATATTTGTCGTGAGAATAACTAGAGATGGGAAAAATCACAAATTGACATTGTCTCGGGATGAGTACATAGAGAAGGTTTTGGACAGGTTTAGAATGCAGAATGAAAAACCAGTTAGTACACCTTTGTCCAACCATTTCAAATTAACTAAGGAAATGTGTACCGAGACATAGGAGCAGATAGAATACATGTCCAGGGTCCCTTATTCATTAGCAGTTAGCATCTTGATGTATGTGATGGTTTTCACAAGACCATATATTTCACATGTAGTGGGAGTTGTGAGCAGGTATATGAACAATATAGGTAAAGAACATTGGGAGGAAGTAAAGTGGATTCTAAAGTATTTGAGAGGTACTGCTACTCATGCATTGTGTTTTGGAGGTTTAGACATTGTTCTACAAGGATATGTTGATTTAGATATGACAGGTGATAAAGATAGCAGAAGGAGCACCATAGGGTATGTTTTCACTATAGGTGGAAAAATAGTAAGTTGTATTTAGAAACTACAAAAGGTTGTTGCACTTTCAACATTAGAAGCAAAGTATGTTGTTTCTACAGAGGCTTGTAAATAAATGATTTGACTACAAAGGTTTATAGAGGAATTGGGAAATAAACAGGAGAATAACATGTTGTACTGTGATAGTGAGAGCGTCATTCATATTGAAAATAACTCAGCCTTCCATTCAAATAAAAAACATATATAACTCAGGTACCATTTCATATGATTCGTCTTGAAAGATGGACATTTGAAGTTGGAAAAGATACATACTAGCCAGAATCTTGCAAACATGTTAACAAAGTTAGTAAGAAGGGAGAAATTGAGTTTCGTCTCAGTTTCATTTGGTATTCAAGCATGAAGGTGAATATGGGAACTTTGTCAGGTCCAAGGTGGAGTATAGTCCAACAGGTACATCAAAAATGGAGTTTTGATTAGTCTCCAAATGGAAGATTGTTGGTTGTGGAACCTGATTATCTTCCTGATTCATAGGTTTGTTCCAGCCGTGCTTGGACCCCTTTCTCTAACGAGGGGGGTATGGCAGGGATTTCCCTTCCATAATGGTCGCTAGGGGGGAAAAGACAATTTTTGTAGCCACACCGTCCGGGGATTCGGGGGTAGTGCCCCTGAAGCGAAATCTTGGGAAAAATTGCCATGTAAAATATTGTAATTTTGTAGTCAATTTGGACCATTCATTATAAGGTCACAGATATGATGATATAATTTATTTTAGGGATCTTTTCCCTAGAAGGTAACCCTCTTTTATGAGGGAATTGTATTGAATTTGTGTATGTGTGTGATTATTGTGTTCTAAAGAGGATACTGTGAGAGGAAGAAGGGAAAGTTATAGTGGTTGAGTTGTAGGTTGTATCCCTTCATTTTGTTGGATAATAAAAAGGAAGGACCTAGAAATTTCTATGGTGGACGTAGCCCACATTGGGTGAACCATGTATATCTGTCTTTATTTTATTGTGTATCTTATGTGTTTTATTTCCACATTTTTTTTATTTTATTTCTTTGCGATCTTGTTTTTCTAACACCTTGAGACTATGTATTGATTTTAGACAGCTAAATAAGGTCACCATAAAGAACTAGTATCTTTTTCCAAGAATTGATGATTTGTTTGATCACCTTAAAGGTGCAAGAATATTTTCTAAGATTGACATGAGATAGGGATATCATCAAGTGAGGATTAAGGAAGAAGAAATCTACAAGACAACATTTAGGACAAGATACAGGAATTATGAATTCATGGTAGTGCCATTTGAATTATCAAATTCCCCAACAATTTTTATGTGTTTGATGAATGGAATGTTCAGGGAGTACCTTGACAAGTTGGTGATTGTGTTCCTAGATGACATTTTTGTCTACTCTAAGTTAGAAGAGGAACATGAGCTACATTTAAGAATGGTGTTGCAAGTTTTAAGAGAGCATAAAATATATGCTAAGCTAAGTAAGTGCATATTTTATTAAAAGAAGATTCACTTCTTGGGGTATATAATTTTAGTAGATGGGATAGTAGTGGATCCTGGAAAGATAGAGGCCATTATAGGATGGCTAGTGCCAAAGAATGTGACAGAGGTCAGATCATTCATGGGTCTTTTCGGTTATTATAAATATTCATAAAAATGTTCTAAAATATTACGAGTCCAATCACTTATTTGCAAAAGAAGGAAGTGAAATTTAGATGGACTTCTAAGCATGAAGAGAGTTTTCAACAGTTGAAGAAAATATTGACAAGTGCGCCAATATTGAAGATTGCAGATTTAGATGAATATTTTATTGTGTGCACTAATGGATGAAGGTAAGGGCTCGATGGAGTTCTTAGTCAAAAGGATCATGTGGTATGCTATGAATCCAAAAAAATAAAAGAGCATGAAAGAAATTATTCCACCCATGATCTAGAGTTAACAACAATTTTACATGCATTAAAAATGTGGAGACATTACCTTCTGGGGAAAAAAATCAAGCTAAGGACATACCATTGTGGTCTAGAACATTTGCTTGAACAACCAATACTAAATTCCATACAAACTAGATGGTTGGAATTTCTAAGTGAATATGACTTCGAAATTAAGCATATAAAGGGCAAGGAAAATCAAGTGGTTGATTCACTCAGTAGGAGAGATCATGAAATGCATATTGGAGCCATCAACACATAAAAGACTGATTTAAAAGAAAAAATTGTTGCAACAACAAATTCAAATCAACATTATCTAAAAGTAAAAGAGATATTACAACAAGGTAATTTTCAGTAGAAATTTATTTCTTATGAGTTGAAGGTAGATGGGATTCTCATGTACAAGGGAAAAGTGTATGTGTCAAATTCCAATGAGATGAAAACTGAAGTTATAAGGGAAATGCATTATGTGCCATATGTCGAGCACCCAAGATATCATAAAACAATTGCAGTTGTGAGAAGCTAATACTTTTGGTGAGGAAGGCAAAAGGAAGTGGATAATTACATAGCCAAATGTCTAGAATGCCAAAAGGTAAAGACAAAACATAGACATTCAAAAGGTTTTCTATAGCCATTGCCCATTCCAGAATGGAAGTGGAAAGTTTTCGCAGTTGATTTGATTACTAAGCTTCCCATAACAATGAAGCAACATGATTCCATCATGGTGGTGGTGGATAAATTGACTAAGACAACACATTTTATTCTAGTAAATACTACACACAAGCCAACAAATATTGCATAAATATGTATGAGAGAAGTTGCTAGGATACATGGAGTGCCTAAGGAAATAGTTTTAGATAGATATCCAAAGTTTACTTCGAATTTTTTGAAAGGTATGTTCAAAGGCTTTGTTACAAATCTAAGTCTTAGTACAATGTATCATCCAAAGTCATATGGGTGGACAAAAAGGACTAACGGGATAATTGAGGACATGGTTAGAATGTATGTGATGGATCAACCATCAAAGTGGGAAGATTATATTCATTTAGTGGAATTTTCATAAAATAATGGGTATCAAGCCTCATTGAAAATGAGTCTGTTTGAAGCAATGTATAGCACAAAATGTAACACACCCGTGATTTGGGATAATTCAACAGACAGAACAGTTGTTGAGCCAGACTTGTTAAAGGAAATGGAAGAGTAGATGGAAAAGATAAAACATAATTTGAAGCCTTCCCAGGATAGGCATAAAAGTTATGCAGACAAGAATAGAGTATTTAGAGATTTTAAAGTGGGAGAACATGTGTTATTAAAAGTAAGGGAAAAGACAAGTTTGATAAGATTAGGCATTTTCTCAAAGTTGGCAACAAGATATTGTGGTATTTTTGAAATATTAGAAAAGATAGGGCCAGTTTCATTCACGCTATCATTTCCTACATCCATGAGAGTACATAATGTATTTCATGTGTCATTATTAAAGAATTTTGTGCCTTACCTAAGCCGCATAATTGATTGGAATGTGATCTAGGTGGAGCACGAAGGGGATTTCTGGGTAGAACCTGTATGCATATTGGACTAGAAATTCAAAGTGCTCATGAATAAATCCATAGGGTTCGTAAAGGTTCAATGGACCTACTACGGTCCTGAAGATGCTACATGGGAGCATGAAGAAAACATGCATGCAGAATACTCACAAATTTTTGACAATTTTTAATAAAATGGAATGCAAGAATCCATCATAAGTAGCTAGAGTTACAGAACCACATATCAGAGTCCTAGCCAACTGCGTTGGGGACCTTGGTAAATGAATGACTAATTCCTTGGGTTAGCCTTGATAAACGAATGACACATCCATTGGGTTAGCCTTGATAAATGGATGGTACATCCCTTGTGTTATCCTTGATAAACGGATCATACATCCCTTGGGTTAGCCTTGATAAAGGAATGGTGCATTCCTTGGATCGATGATTTGAGAGGAAAATGAAATTATGGTTGGAACTGTTGTTGGAGTTGTAAAATTGCATAATTTGTTTTTCTAAGTATTGTGATGTAAATTTGTATATATGTATATTGGCATAGAGTGCACCGAGGATGATGCACAATTGTAGGGAGGGGGATTGTAACATTCCCAATATAATCCCCATTTTAATTAATGCCTATGTATATGTAATGTGTGGCTACTACCAAACAATGCAATATGTGAATTGTATTTCTATGTTTTAATGATAAAATGTGATGCCAACTTCTAAGGGGAACATGGACAAGATATGGGGGATGAATTAATCCACAAGAGGGGGATTGTTTAGCATAATGGCCATGAGGGGTCCAACGGGTAATTACCCATGTATATTAATTCAACCCATATTCCTAAAATTGGTATTTGTATGTGAAACTTCCAATTTATGATTGAGTGTTCCCAAAGCTAATCATTGAATTCATGTAAGAGGGTGGGTGCGAGTGGTCACATCCCAAAGTTATCGGGAACATGGGGTTGATTAAAATCATATTTTGAAAGAGTGTGAGTCAAGAAAAGAAAGCCAAAGGAGAGGAAATTTGTATGGGTGGGGACAATTTTTTAACACGGGGAGTTTTTGTGCATGAGGAGCAAGGGGAGAGAAAGAAGGAGAGCTTGGAGTTGTTGCAGCCATGGAGGGAAAATTTTAGAGGAAGTTGGAGCGTATTGGAGGGAACTGGAGTTGGATAACTGAAGAGACAAGTTGTTAGTCCTGAAGAGTGAACTCCTAAGAGAGTTACACTCTAACAACAAGTGTTTGTTGTTGGTTTGCTAGTAGTTTTCCTAGAAGCAAGATCCATTGAGTTCCCAATTGAGATATTCTTGGTTACCTATGTTATAGTGACCCTGATAAACAAATGGGACACCCGAGGGATTGAGATCAACATTCCTTTGGTTGGGCAGGTCAAGAGGAAGAGAGCAAGTGGGAAATCAGGATAATTGTAGGAAGATATCGGTGGGTTGTGAGTTTTATGAGCTGAGTGGACAATGAGAGACCACCCTCTTTTGTGGATTACTAGCCCCAGCTTGAGGGTGAATGGATGTTTATATTTGGAACAGTCAGTATGTGGTGTTAATTAATTGGGTTGGTTTTCATTGATGTCAACCCTTGAAGCAAGTTCGATAGCAAATTTCAGTAGCCCCAATATATGATTACATGAGTTTATTTTGATTGATGTATAATTGTATGAAGTTTAATATATTTGTAGGTAATACTATTATATATGGATAGTACATGTCATTCCATTTCCGATGATATGTGGAACATAACATAAATCCTCACGGTTAAAGAGTTATGGCCTGGTGAAGTTGGAGAACCCTCATGAGTTATCTAGAAGGTCAAAGAAGTAAAATTAATTCTAGAAGGTCCTAGAAGAAGTTGACTAGTCAAGTGAGTGAAACTAAGAGTTAGTCATGGGTTAAGTTGTTGCAATAAGTAAATAATTAAAAATAATTTAGTTGCAACTAGAAGTGGAGAATTTACTATTTGTAGCAAATGAGTTAGAAGTGGACAA
>JASDQU010207308.1:17400-28416 GCA_032191745.1 Picea mariana
CATTAATGTGGTTGTTTGTTAAATTATGGCATTGGAATAGGTTTGAGACATTCCAGTAGTGGATTATGTTCGTGATATTGCGACATTGGGAAATATTTGTCTCATTACAATGTTGGTCTATGTTTGTCACATTGATACATTGGTTTGTGTACATCACATTGCAACAATGGGTTCTCGATGTGACATTGCGACATTTGGAAATGTTTGTCACATTATGAAGTCAGTATCTATGCGTTGCATTGTGACGTGAGGATATGTTTGTCACATTACAACAACAAGACAATGTTCATCACATTGCGATGTACGTTTATGTTCATCGAGTTGCGATGTTACAATTCATATTTCAACAATAGAGCAATGTTCATCACATTGTGACATTTGTTTATGTTCGTCACCTTGAAAACATAAAGGGACGTCGAAATGTATTAATAATTAATAAAGGAAGTACATTAATAAAGCATTAAAACATTACTAAGGTAATAATAAAGTAATACATTAATAATGTATAAATAAGTTGATGTGATAATATATTAATGTACGGAATTACTAATGTATAAATTAATTAATACATTCATGATCTATTAATTAATGTACTAATGTGGTTATTTGTCACATTATGGCCTTGGAATAAGTTTGACACATTTCAACAATGGGTTATGTTTGTGACATTGCGACATTGGGAAAGGTTCATCTCATTGCAATGTTGGTATATATTTGTTGCATTGCCACATTGGTTTGTGTACATCACATTGCAATAATGGGTAGTGGTCGTCACATTGCGATTGAAATTTTTTGTCACATTGTGATGTGAGGATATGTGCGTCACATTTCTACGTGAGGATAGGTTCGTCACATTGTGACAACAGGACAATGTTCGTAACATTGCAATGTCTGTTTATGGTCATCACGTTATGATGTTACGATTCATATTGTGACAACAAGTAAATGTTCATCACATTGTGACGTTCATTTATGTTTGTCACATTGTGATGTTACTATTCAGATTATGACAAAAGGGATTTGTTCATCACATTGTGACATTTTTTTATGTTCAACACATTGTGACGTTATTATTTTTGATAGATTGCAATGATACTATGTTTTCCATAGTGGGATGTTACTATGTTCATCACATTGCAACACTACTATGTTTTTTTTTTACGAGAACGATTAGCTTGTATTAAGTGGCTTTCTGGCAAGCCAGAATCAGAGAGTTACAAATCTAAAGAAGGTTGGTGACCTCTAACAGTGCTGCCAACCTTCTTATGAGTGTATTGGGAGTCCAACCCCATTTGCTTCTTGAGCTAATTCGAGAAAATGACAAAAAATGCATACATGAATAAATTCTCACAAACTGTGAGCACAGTAGGAGACAGAAGTAGAGCATTAAACCGAGGGGGATGAAATTTTCCCCTTTAAAAAGGGATCCAGCATTTTCTGAGAGCCTAAATAAATGTTGGAGACGACCTCCTTTTCTCTGCGCGCTTTGTTGGTCTTTCACCCTCGAGTAAGGGGTGGAGATGGAGCTGGATTGTCTTTCGTTTCAGAAGTTTCCACAGTGCCGCTAGAGGGGGCTGAAACAACCGGACCTACAGGGGCAAAGGGCTTCAGATCTGAGGTCTGAGTTTCTCTCGCTGCTACTTGGGGGGTGGAATCTGGAAGGCTTTCGTCTGCCGGAGGATTTCCTTTAACTGTTTTTGTTTCGGGGTCGAGGGCTTCGTCTTCCTGCAGCACATCAAAGTTGTTTTTGTTTTCTAGAGTTGCCTCTGCTGAATGGGTAGTCTTCGAAGCCTGGGGAAGTGGATCCTTTCGCCTTGGTTGTCTTCGTCGGTTAGATACTGGCTGAAATTCATGTTCTTTGACTGGTCCCGGCTCCTCGGGGGCTTTGGGATAGCTTTTTGCGAAGTGACCGTAAGCATGGCACCAGAGGCACTTAAAAGGAATCTTCTCATAGTCCAGTTCTTGGATGTGGCCCCATTCCCCCAGGGAGAGTTTACTGGCTTCCCAAAGGCCTTTCTCGAGGTTAAACTCAACACAAATTCGAGCACAGGTATACTGATCCCCTTTCGGTTCTGCACTGTCCAAGAAGCGCCCAAGCTTATTTCCAATGTCCTCCAGAGAGCTTTTCCCCCAGAGATGCAAGGGAAGATGAGGCAGCCTAACCCAAACCGGGGCTGCAGTGATCTCGGCTTATGGATTGAAGTCAGGGGTTCAGGGGGCTAAGAACAACCCTCTCGCCCCCATGAAATAGGGTCAGATTTGAAAACTAGATCCCGATCCTCTGTCCTCGAGAAACTGAAGACAAAAAATCCCTGGCCTACTGCGCACAAAGAGATATTTCCCTGTATCAGCGACTTCCAACAATCATCCATCCATGCCTCCACCGTTTTGGGACTGGGCCATAACCCCGTGAACTTTTCGATGAGGGACTTTTTTGCTAAAAAGAGGGCAAGATTGCATGGCTCCTCTGGAGATAGCTCTAGCGAAGGGATCTCCTCCATCTTCTTAACAAACTTGGACGAGAGAGAAGGCTTGGATTTAGGTCCTGTCGAGCGGAATAACGTTTTGAATGCTTCCAGAGGATCTTCTTCTTTCTCGGCAGTCGGGTTCGGGGCCATCGTAATAGGACGCCGACCACCAGCAAACAAGAGGATGAAGCCAAAACGCAGAGGGACAACCGCTGCTCAAAAACGCGTGAAAAACGTAGGCGAGCTCTGAAAACCGTCGATCCGCAGCCCTGTAAGTAGAAAGCAAGGGGTCGGCTACTACAGATGGAGATCCGCGACCACTAAAAAACAAATCGCAGAGGTGTCGACCACCAACAAACTCGCACAGGGAGGTCGATCGCTGCTCCAAATCGCATGAAAAAAACACAGGAAGGACGCTCACGCCGACCCGTGGCGTATGACCTGCTGCTACAAACGAATCTGTGCCCCTGCAGTCGAGAAACCAGAGCGGAGACGGCTAGGGTTTAGGCCCTAGCCGTAATGGCATTCCGCTTCGCTTCATTTTTCCAAAAAGGATTGTAATTGACACTACTATGTTGGCCATGTTGTAGTATGCATTTTTGTTCATGATATGACATCGTAATTTTTTTTTTGTCACATTATGGCATTGGTGATAGTCAGTTATGTTTGTGGCATTACCACATTAGGAAATGTACTAATGTGGTTGTTTGTCACATTATGTAGTCAGAATAGGTTTAACACATTGTTGATATATTAATTAATGTACTAATGTGGTTGTTTGTCACATTATGGATCTATTAATTATGGCGTTGGAATAGGTTTGTCACATTTTGGATCTATTAATTACTGTACTAATGTTGTTGGTTGTCACATTATGTCGTTGGAATAGGTTTGACACATTCCAACAATGGGTTATGTTCGTGACATTGCGACATTGGGAAAGGTTCATCTCATTGCAATGAAGGTTTATATTTGTCACATTGCCACATTGGTTTATGTATATAACATTGCAAGAATGGGTTGTGGTCATCACATTGCGATGTTTGAAAATGTTTGTCACATTTTGATGTTAGGATATGTTCATCACATTGCTATGTGCAGATAGGTTTGTCACATTGCGACAATACGAAAATGTTCATCACTTTGAAATGTATGTTTATGGTCATGACGTCATGACATTACTATTCATATTGTGACAACAAGCCAATGTTCATCACATTGCGGTGTTCATTAATGTTTGGCACATTGCGACGTTACTATTCACATTGTGACAAAAGGGCTTTGTTCATCGCATTGCGACATTTTTTTATGTTCAACATGTTGTGACTTTATTATTTTTTATATATTGCAATGATATTATGTTTCCATAGTGAGATGTTACTATGTTATTAACGTTGCAAGATTACTATGTTCGTCATGTTGTAACAGTAATTTTTGTTCATGACATGACAACGTGAGTTTTTTTTTGCAACGTAGGGTTTTTTTGTTACATTATGGCATTGGTGACAGTCAATTATGTTCATGACATTGTACCATTGGGAAATTTATGTTCGTCATATTGAAAACATAAATAGACGTCGAAATTTATTAATAATCAATAAAGGAAGTACAATGTACATTAATAAATTATGAAAACATTAGTAAAGTAAGACATTAATAATGTATCAATAAGTTGATGCGATAATACATTAATTTGCCAAATTACTAATGTATAAATTAATTAATACATTTATGGTCTATTAATGAATGTACTAATGTGATTTTTTTCCACATTATGGTGTTGGAATACGTTTGACACATTCCAACATGAGGTTGTGTTCATGACATTGGGACATTGGGAAAGGTGCATCTCATTGCAATATTTGTTGCATTTCCACATTGGTTTGTGTATATCACATTGGGACAATGGGTTATGGTCGTCAAATTGTGATGCTTAAAAATGTTTGTCAGATTGTGATGTCACGATATATGCCTAACATTTCTACGCGAAGATATATTCGTCACATTGTGACGACATGAAAATGTTTGTTAAGTTGCGACGTCTATTTATGTTCATCCCATTGTGACATTACTATTCAGATTGTGTCATTAGGAAATGTTCGTCACATTCCGACGTCCATTTATTTTTGTCACATTGCGAGGTTACTATTCACATTGTGACAAAAGGGCTTTGTTCATCATATTGTGATGTTTGCTTATGTTCAACACTTTGGAACATTACTATTTTAGACAGATTGCACCGATACTATGTTCGACGGAGTGGGATGTTACATGTTTGTCACATTGCAACATTACTATGTTCTTCATGTTGCAACACCCATTTTTTTTGCATGACATCATAAAGTTTTGATTCACGACATAGGTTTTTTTTTGTCACATTATGGCATTGGAATAGGTTTGTCACATTTTGAAAGTGGTCTATGGTCATCACATTGCGACATTTGGAATTGTTCGTCACATTGAAATGTTGGTATATGTTTTTCAAGTTGCCACATTGGTTTGTGTACATCACATGGTGACAATGCATTGTGTTCATCACATTGTGACGTTTGGAAATATTTATTACATTGTGACATCATGATATGCATGTGACATATCAATGGGATGATATCATTGTCACGTTGCAACAACGGGGAAATGTTAATCCCATTGTGACGTCCATTTATGTTCATCACATTATGAGTCACTGTGTTTGGAAGATTACAACATTAATATGTTAATCACATTGGGACATAATTATGTTTGTCACATTGGGACATAATTATGTTTGTCACATTGCAACATTTCTATGTTCGTCACATTGGGACATTATTATGTTTGTCACATTGCAACATTACTATGTTCGTCAGATTGTAACTGGTTTTGTTCATTAGATTGCAAAAGCTAGTTATGTTTGTCCCATGTCAAGGTTGGTTTGTGTTCGAGACATTACAAAAATGAAGATATGGAAAAGTTTTCATACCATGGCATTTTCTTTTTATATATTATTTTTTCTTATTTTATAATGAAATAAATTTTTCATCAAAATATTTTTTTTTATATTAGAGTCTTTAACAAAGATATGAAAGATGTTTATATATATTTACAAATTTAAAATATGTTTATGTCAATCAAAATATGTTATTTAAATAATTTAATTTGAATTAAAAGTATTTGTACTTTGTATGTTAGTATTGTGAATATTATTTTAAACAATTTACTTTCAAGTAAATCAACAAATGGTGTTTTTTCATATTCAACCTTTTGAGTGACACAAAGGTGATAGATTCTTTAATGCCATGATAGTTTGACAAAGATATTTTGTGTGTTTTTCATCTTCAACCCTTTTAAGTGTCAAAAAGGTGATAGATTTTTTTTAGCCTAATGACTTTTTCTCTTTATATATTATTTTTTCTTATTTTATAATAAATATTTTTTTCATAGTTTTTGATAAAGATAAGAAAATATTTATATATTTTAACAAACTTGAAATATGTTTCTCAATCAAAATATAAAAAAAAAAATATTTATTTAAATAATTTAATTTGAATTAAAATGTATTTACATTTTGTGTATGTTAGTAGTCTCATTATTATTTTAAACAATTTACTTTCAAATAAACCAACAAAATAATCATATATATAAAAGATGTCAAAGAAATATGATACATATTTATAAAAATTAAAAAATTAAAAATAGTACACAAATTTATAACCATAAAATAAAATTTTAAATATATTTATGAAAATTATTTAAATGATTTAAAAAAAAAATTAAATGCAAGATGATTTTCATATTTTTATTATATAAGTAAATTAAAAAAAATTAAATATAAAAATCTAAAATTCACAATTAAATGAACAATTTGTCTTAACAAATTTTGCAACTATGAATTCAAAAATAAAATCAGTAATTATTTTTTTATTTTTATTTTATAGATTAATTGAAACATGTTTAAATAGGTCTTTCCTCTAAAAATTAGAAAAATTAGATAATGTAAGTATTTATAAATACAGATATCTACAATTTTAAAATTATATAAAATATAGATATGCAAAATGTTAAAATTATATAAAATAAATATATGCAAAATTTTAAAATTATATCGATATAAAATATATTTTATAGTATTATATAACATTAACTATATGTGAAATAATATAATATATTATGTAAAATTAAAACTATAATCATAGCCAATTATCACATATAATATAATATATTATATAAAATTAAAATTATAATCATAGTGAATTTCATAATGTAAATGATATTGAATTAAAAAATTTTGATATAAAAAATAATATTAAAATATAAATTAGATCCATTGTAACTATTAATTGTGTATTTATCAACTATTAATTGTGTATTTATCAAGTTAATGTAAATTTTAAATTTATAAAAAATAAATAAAGATTAAATATTTGAAAAGATATATATTTTTAATTATTTATAGTGAATAAAAAATTGGTTATTCTAAATTCATAATTATGTATATTTATAGTAAATATAAAATTGATTATTCTAAATTCATAATTATGTATTTATCTATTTAATGTAAATTTTTAATTTATAAAAAATAAATAAAGATTAAATTTTTGGAAAGATATTTTAAAGAGTTATTCTAGTTAATACTTAAGTGAATATAATGTATAAATTAAAAAAAAGATTTTGTTGATTTACTTTAAAGTAAATTGTTTAAAATAATATTCACAATAGTAACATACAAATTACAAATATTTTTTAATTCAAATTAAATTATTTAAATAACATATTTTGATTGACATAAACATATTTTAAATTTGTAAAAATATATAAACATCTTTCATATCTTTAAAGGACACTAATAAAAAAAATTTATTTTGATGAAAAATTTATTTCATTATAAAATGAGAAAAAATAATATATAAAAAAAAAACCATGATATGAAAACTTTGCCATAACTTCATTTATTGAAAAATTTATTTCATTATAAAATAAAATAAAATAAATAATATATAAAAAGAAAATACCATGATATGAAAACTTTGCCATAACTTCATTTTTGTAATGTCTCAAACACAAACCAAACTTGACTTGAAAAGATATATTAATGACATATTACATAAATATATTACTTAAGTGAATATAAAATTGGTTATTCTAAATCCAATTCAATCATATTTATATAAATATAATAAATATTATATTCATGTTTAGATATAATACATTTTTCTTATAAAATAATTTTTATACTATCTATACCTATTAAATCTATTTTTTAATATATACAAAATTTAATTATTACCAAAATATTTTCATTTATATGATATCAATATTTTTATTTAAATATTATATTTATAACATTTCATTTATAAGAAAAAATTATATTTTTATTTAAATATTATATTTATAGCATTTAATTTATAAGAAAAAATTATATTTATATTTTTATATATTAGAAAAAATTATTTTTATATATTAAATTTATGAAAAAAAATTAAAATATAATTAACATTTATATAAAAGATATATATTAAAATTTAATTGAATGCTCATAATCCAAAAAGTGCAAAGCCTTTTTAACATAACTAACATCCTGTAAAGTCGAAAAAGTCGAAAGCATTAACATTGAGTCTTTTTAATAGAACGCAGGAGGCATAACATGAACGCAAGATCAAATTTGACGGATATATGCTAAAATTTAATTAAATGCTAATAATCCAAAAAGGTTCAAAGCATTTTTAACATAACTAACATCTATAAAGTCGAAAGCATTAACATTGAGTCTTTTTAATAGAACGCACAAGGCATAATAGGAACCCAAGATGAATTTTTTTAGTTGAATGGCGATTTCCAAATCAACTTAAATATGAAATTATTAAATGTTTATGATTTATAATCCTATGAATGGATGAAAGTTTTTCTAATGACATAGAAGTGCGGATTACTTGGATGAAAGTTTTTCTAATCACATAGAACTGAAGACCACTCTGTAAAGCATTGCGCATAATATCTGCTGCGCTTGGCGTTTGAAGTAGCACAAAGTGTCAGATACACATGCATACAGTGCATATTTTTGGTGTTTTGTGGGTATGTATGAAAATTCTACCATAAGGCTCCATCCATTCACAGAATTCCTGTTGCTCGCCAAAAAACACATAGCTTAAACCTACAAATAAAAAGCTAATAAATGAATACAATCCCAATCCAAATAAACATGAACGAGTTCATATATGAAGCCAGTGTTTAAATAACCTAATCATTCGTCCTCATCCTCCGCCCTAGAAAAAAATAAAAAAGCTTCCCAAACCTCTCATCCAGCATAACTAAGCTTCGTGTGTGATTCAGGTGTGAGAGAGCATGACCACTCTTATCAGTAGAATGAATACTTTCTAAATATTTGAAATGTGTCAATGAGACATTTGCATTAGGTTAATTTAAAGGCACGACATCCATCATTACCACACCTACGCTCTTCAGCTTCAAAAAACGTGGCCACTACAATGGTATCCCTTCTAAATATCATAAAAACGTGGCCACTACAATGGTATCCCTTCTAAATACTTGAAACGTGTCAGATGCCTTCATATCCTTCACGCAGTGCCATAGGGAAATGTAACCACACGATCATTACCACACCGATGCACTTTACCACACCAACGCGCTTCACCTCCATAAAAACGTGGCCACTACAATGCGATCCCTGCTAAATACTTGAAACGTGTCACATGCGTCAATGGCATCTTAGGGCGCGTGAAATTCTTCATATCCTTCACCCAGTGCCATAGTGAAATGTAAGGAAAGAGATTTTTGTCCACTAACTATATGTGTCTAGTTATTTTAGAATTTAAAAAGTTAATTAATATGTAAATGTTAAAAATTAAATAATCTTTATGGTATTTGTATAAGTATATTTAGTGTCTATTGAAAACTTGGTTTAGTAATTTCTTAATCTTAAAAAGTAAATGTGAAAAAGTAAATAAGTAAACGGATGCATTTATAAGTGTCAGGAAGTTATGAAGATTAAATATCATGTATTGATTTGAGTGTACTACTAAGAATATGTCAGATCTTTAATTGTTGACCATAAAATTGAAATTTGTAATTAAAAGATGGATTAAACCATCGATTTCAATAGGGAGGACGCGATGCAAAATCCCCCTTTTTTTTTAAATTAAGTACAAATTTGTGTGATATAGTATTTAATTTTATGGAACATTAAAGAATATTTTCAATTTTATTAAATATTGATAAATACCTCCCAAAATCTTTTTGCTAAACTCCTTTCATTATATCTTTCTAATAAAAAAAATATCCCTATTTTTTACTACATATCTTTAATTTTTATCAAATACCCTTTTTAATAACCTCCAATACTAATTTACTCTCTAATTGTAACATAAAAAATAGTAAACTATTTCTATTCCAAACAATTTATACATAAAAACAAATATCATTATTCTCACCAGTTGCTAAATGCTCACCAACAAAAACAAATATCATTATTCTCACCAGTTGCCAAATGCTCACCAACAAAATCATTCGAAATAAATCTGCTTCAAAAACTACCCAACTATTCCAATAGTACCTCGAAGAGATTTCTTGATTTCAAAACTGATCAATACCTCACTTTTAAATAGATAAAACATGTAGTCTCTGACTCTATATAATATTTTATAAATCATTTTTATATAAAACTTGTATTCTATCTCATGTTTTATAAATCATTTTAGAAATAAACACTCTGTCAGCAGGGCGTTGAGATTTCATATTCACAGTGACGATGTTTTATAAATCATTTTAGAAATAAACACTCTGTCAGCAGGGCGTTGAGATTTCATAGTCACTGAAATCGTATATGCTATTTAAGAAGCCCGACAATTAAAATTCAATATAGTAAAGATGACAGCCAGGTATTACAACTGGAATTACAGAGAATGATGAAAGGCGTCCAGCCTGCGGACAATGTACAAGCTTTAGTCCATTCAAGTTTTGAAAATCTTTAATTAAACCACTTTATTGGTGGGACATTCAATTTTTTTTTTATTAAATTAAGTATACAGTCGTTTTATGATTGGGTAGAGAGGTGCATTTTATATTTCAATATTAAGTAGATATGTGATTTTGTGATTTTGTGTCTAAATTTCAGGTGGAGTTGATATCCACTTGCCATTCTTAAATAATAATAAAAACAAATTAAAAAAAATTGTATATGTCTGCTCTAACCTTTTACAAAATGAAACATATATATATATATATATATATATATATATCTTAACCAGTTTAAGATTGTAAAAGGAAAAGTTTTCAGTTTAAAGATTTGATTCTTCTAGGCACTCAGTATAACTGGAGTTAAGATGGGTCTATACTTGTGTTATGCCTACACTTGTTTTATTATGAACTTTTACACCTATAATAATCTTTTACTTTATTTTTATTATCGAATGGTTAAAATGTTTTCTGGACGAGTATTGTTGCTCCAATATATGGAGCAAAATGTTTTTTGTTCGTTTGCGTGCTTTTTGATCCAACAGTTTTTGGATTGAAAGAAATAAATTAACTCAAGGAAAACGTTTGCTCTCCATTT
>JASDQU010207308.1:37717-48017 GCA_032191745.1 Picea mariana
ACCTTAAAGTTAAGAAATTTAAAGTTTGGTGTTTTAAGAAAATCATTTTGATAATGGTGAAAGTAGTTTTACTAGTTGATCTAGCTTAAATAAATTATATTTTATCTATTTTTTGAGATATTGAAATGGAACCAAAGAATTGAGCATTGAACATGTAGTTCAAAAAAACCAATGAAATTCATAGATATTCAAATATAAGAATTCATATATGATTAATTTAGGAGAAACAAAACAATGTTTATAAAGAACTTATCAAAGATTTTAAAACATATTTCCTATTTAATTACAATTTTTTAATCATATTTATATCCTTTCAACCACTTATTACATATGTTGTTTTGGAAGATTATATAAAAAAAAATAGAAGATTATTAAAAAAATACTTATTACATATGTTGTTTTGGAAGATTATATAAAATAATAGAACATTATTAAAAAAATAAGGAAGAAGTTAATATATGGAAGCAAATTAAAAAATAGTGAAATGGTTTGGCTAGTTCACCAATACAGTGTAACTTTTAAATACCATATTTTATCTCCTTCAACATATTGGAATGCAACTAGGTTATAAAGTATGTAGTTCTAAGAAAATATGAAAATCATATATATTCAAATCTGAAAATTCATACAATTTTTAACTTTAGATAAGGAAGCAAACATTTATGAATAATTTAATTATATTTTTTTTGCTTCACTATAGTTTTGTAGCCATATTCATATCTTTTCAGCTACTTTTAAGTACATATGAAATTAGGAAGAGTTAATAACACCTAACAATTTTTAACTTTAGAAAAGGAAACAAACATTTATGAATAATTTACTTATATATATTTTTCTTAACTATAATTTTGTAGCCATATTCATATATTTTCAGCGACTTCTAAGTGTATATGAAATTAGGAAGAGTTAATAACACCTAACTCTAGAACAATCTAAAAATGCATTTTGATTAATATAAGAAATGTCTTCCATTAATAGGAAAATTAAATGTTTTCACATACTATATCTCATATTAGTAATTGATGACTAAGTCTTTTAAATTTCATCATTTAAATAAATTAACATACTAATATATTTGTAAAAATTTAAGATAATCTCATATTAATAATTGATGACCAAATCTTTTAAATTTCATCATTTAAATAAATTAATATACTAATATATTTGTAAAAATTTAAGATAAAGTTGTTGCCAATCAAATTAATCATATACTTCATCACTAAGAAATTTATAAAAAAAAATCTTCTAAAATTTTAATTATTTATTTTTAAAAATTAAATATTAACAAATTATAAAAATAGTAGCACTTCATCCATAATATTATAAAATAATTGTTAAAAAATTAATTTAATATTTGTTTTTAAAATAACAAGGTTTTAATTATTTATTTTTAAAAATAAAATGTTAATTCATTATTTATTTATTTATTTATTTATTTATGAATAATTTAATTATATATTTTTCTGCTTAACTATAATTTTGTAGCCATATTCATATCTTTTTAGCTACTTTTAAGTATATATAAAATTAAGAAGAGTTAATAACACCTAACTCTAGAACAATCTAAAAATGCATTTTGATTAATATAAGACATATCATCCACTAATAGGAAAACTAAATTTTTTCACATACTATATCTCATATTAATAATTGATGACTAAGTCTTTTAAATTTCATCATTTAAATAAATTAGCATACTAATATATTTGTAAAAATTTAAAATAATCTCATATTAATAATTGATAACTAAGTCTTTTAAATTTCACCATTTAAATAAATTAACATACTAATATATTATATTTGTAAAAATTTAAAATAAAGTTGTTTTCAAACAAGTTAATCATATACTTCATCACTAAAAAATTCATAAAAAAAAATCTTTAAAGTTTTAATTATTTATTTTTAAAAATTAAATATTAACCAATTATAAAAATAGTAATACTTCATAATATATATATTTTTAAATAACAAAGTTTTAATTATTTATTTTTAAAAATAAAATGTTAACCCATTATAAAAATAATAATCTTTGTTCCACAATATTATAAATTGATTTAAAATAATTTAATAGCTTCCTCTCACAAAATAGTAAGGTTTTAATAACTATGAAAGGTTAAAAATTTATCACCAAACATAATACCATCATATTTGAAAGCCATGATTTGTCCCTGACACAATTTTTAAAATTATGATTAGAAACTTGAATTATAATTATAATTAAAAATTTATCACAATTGGCCAACAACATCAACTTTTAGGTATGTGCCATTCACTTGGATTAGTGCGATCTTTGGTAGTTTCAACCAGTGTGCCACACTTTGGTTGCTTGTGTAGCTTCTTTTATAGTTGCAATTTGTGTACTAAGTTATGGTTTCTTATGTTGTTTTTGTTGATTTAAAATAGGATTTTAAAATATATTAAAATCTATATATTTTTTAAAATTAATTTTATTTTTCATATGGTTGAAAATATAACAAATATTTTTATATATTATTATTAGAAACATGTCAAACTAATAATTTATCAGTTTTAAATATTTTTTAAAGATATTGTTTAATTTTTTTAGTTTTTGAATTGATGATACAAATTTTCATGAAATTCATATTTTATATTGTTTAAATTGCATTTTTAAATACTTTAATGAATTCATCATCCTGAAAAACTCTTGGAATACTAGGATTATACAAATACAACCACTTAAAAATATAAATCCAACAATTTATGACTGATTTTTGATAAATTAATACCAAAAATATACCTAGAAAAATACTAAAAAATAAAACTTTTAATCTAGACCTTTATAAAATTGCATAAAATTAAGGTTGGAACAAAAACATCCAAACTTGAGACATGATTTGGGAAAAGTTTCTTTAATACCCAAATTATTTATAAAAAAAAATTTCCAATGTTTTTATTGTAAAATAAACTTGTGAATTAACAACATGGTGGAATTAAATAATGAATAAAAATGTTATAAATGCAACAATTTTGGACACATAGTCAAAGATTGCAGATTAATTGTTCCTCCGAAGGAGCCAAAGTAGGATTTCAACAATCATATAAAATAACCATCAATAATATGGAAAATGAAGTAGGATAAACTGATCATTGAAGAATGTTCTATTTCTCTACAATCCCAAAGCAGAAAAAGTGATTGGTACATTGACAATGGTTGTTCAAATCATATGACAGATGACATGGATAAGTTTGTAACTCTAAAGAAAGAAAGAGGTGAATTAGTTTCATTTGGAAATGATAACTCAAACAAAATTATAGGAAAGGCATAGTCATGCTTGGAAGTAAAGATTCCATGGTATAAAATGTCCTACTTGTTGAAAATATAAAGCATAATCTGCTAAGTGTGAGTCAAATGTGTGACTAGGGACATACACTTCTATTTGACTCAAAGAAATGTGATATAAGGAAAGAAGGATTGGGAAAATTGGTGGCTACAACAATAAGGACTTCAAACAACATATGCATCTTAAATGAGATTGGAAAGGAAATATGTTGCTTGGGAAAGGAAAATGAATGTTGGATTTGGAACATAAGAATGGGTCACATGAACTTTGACATTCTTGTTAAAAACAACAGAAAGGAAGAGGTAAGAAAAATGCCTAAAATTTCAAATCCAACCAATACTATGTGAAAACACTGCCTACATGGAAATCTAACAAGAACCTAGTTCAAAATGAAGGAATACTCTACAACAAAACCATTGGATACTGTGCACATTGATCGATGTGGACCAATGAGAACAAAAGGGATGAATGGAAAACATTGCTTCATGCTACTTATTGATTATTTTACAAGAATGACTGCAGTATGCTTTCTTAAGAAAAAAATCAGAGGCATTTGAATGTTTCAGGATATTCAAAGAGATGGTTGAAAATGAGATTGATTTGAAAATAAAATGCTTGATATTAGAAAATGGACGTGTGTTCAAATCAAAAGAATTCATGGGGTTTTGTGAAGGTCATGGAATAAAAACGAAATTCTCAGAAGCTAGGACAGCTTAGCAAAATGGAGTCATTGAAAGGAAGAACAGAACTGTAAATGATATGGCCAAAACCATGTCGAAAGATTCCAAGTTGGGTAATGTATTTTCAGTACAATAAGTACATACTGGCACTCATATATTGAATAGAGGAATGCTTAGAAGTAACAATTACAAGACTCCATATGAGTTATGGAAGGGAATACCAACAAATGACAAACACTTTAGAGTGTTTGGAAGCAAATGTTACATAAAAAGAGAAGATAACAAGAAAATTTGACTCTCGAATTGATAAAGGAATATTGGTTGGATACTAAATAAAAAACAAGGCATACAAATGTCACAACCTAAGACTCAACATAATAGTGGAAAGTATCAATGTAAATATTGATGAAACAAATGGGTTGAATACCAGAGAAGAGAGAATGAATTCAAAAGAACAGGAAACAAAAGAACTAAAAGAAGAAGATGAAGAACAACAATAAGAGAAGCAACCATAAGTAGAACAAGAAGAAAACGACTAGTAAGATTTTTAGATACCTTCCAGGACATCTAACCACCAGGTTCAAAAGAATCATCCACTAGAAAAAATTATTGGAGATAAAAATGTGGGAATAGAAACTAGAGGAAGCAAATGGGTATGTACACTAGAACATAAACATCTAGCACTACTATCCATAGTTGAAACCAACAACTCTATGGAAGACAACAATGATGAACATTAGATCAAGGCCATGGAAGAAGAAATGAATCAAATAGAGAATAATGAGACATGGGAACTGGTTCCAAGACCTAAGGAAAAAAATGTGATTGGTACAAAATGGGTGTTCAGAAAAAAACTAAATGAACATGGACAAGTAACCAGAAACAAGGAACGGCTAGTATGTAAGGGATATGCTCAAGTGAAGGAGTAGATTTTGAACAATTTTTGTTTTCTATTGCTAGAATGGAAGCAATCAGAGTGATCTTGTCCTATGCATGTTCCAAAAGGATCAGAGTATATCAGATGGATGTAAAATCAACATTTCTAAATGGAGAGTTAGAAGAAGAAGTCTACATCGAACAATCAGAAGGGTTTCTACTATCAGAAAGATAATATTGTGTTTTCATATTGAAGAAAGACTTTTATGGACTCAAGAAAACCCCTAGAGCCTAGTATTAAATATTGTACAAGTACTTATGAAAACAAGGATTCATAAAGGGAAATGTCGATATCAATATCTACATAAAAGTGGATCGATACAACAAACTTATCATTGAATTATATGTGGATGAAATCATCTTTGGAAGTGATTGCTATACCTCAAAATTACTCACTTCGATAGTATCACAAGTGTCGTCATTACAAGTGTTGTAAGTGTCACATCTTGTCTGCAAGTGTCGCATCTTGACTACAAGTGTTGCAAGTGTCCCAAACAGTATACTGCCATTTTTCCTATGGCGTGCCTCTAATGACATCAAAAAGACACTTCAGACACCCCAAAGACTAATTTTGAAGAAGAAAAGTCTCTTGACAGGCAATACAAACCTTTTTCCATTGAAAAAACCACTAAAAAATGGATTTTGGAGAGGAGCGCTCCCCTACCCACTGTTAGGGAGTGTTGGTGCTCCCTGAGCCTCTTTGGGAGAGTGCTTGAGTGCCTTGTGCACCCTTATGGGGGAGCACTACCCTTTTCTGAGAAAATTTTGGGTTTGTTGAGGCAAATCATGGAAGAATCCCTCAATTCCTAAAGGTGGTTAGATTCGAATTGATGGTCAAGGCATGATCTTAGGGGAGATTCTCAACTGAAGAAGAGGAATCCTCAACTCATCCAAAAGATCTCTCAAGTAGTTGGACCTCTCCAAGGTTATATAAGGAGGCCTTCTCATGGTGAAAGGTACAATGGGAGTTTGAGAATTACATCAAACTTATGATCTCATTAATGAGATGTCATCAAAGAAATCAGTGGAGATTGATTGAGAAAAGGGGTTGGACAAGGAGAACTGGAAGAAGTTGTTGCACCTTCATTCAAAGGATTATAAGTACTTTTGCTTGTTCTCATTAATATAATCAGTGCTTGGCCCGTTTCTTTCAAACTTGTGCTTGTTCCACATGATTTTGTTTGCAGTAGATGGATCTATGTTTGAGCTAATCTCAGTAGAGTAGGAAGTATTTTGTACCTTTGTTTGTTCTACAGGACCTATCAGAGAGCTAAGGATCGAAGCTCAGCCTGGACTTTACAGGGACAAATTTCATTGATAAGGTACATATATTTCTTCTTCTCATTCATATGTTAGCTTGATTAGATCTAAAAGGATCCTAGTTTCCATGTTAAGCACTTTTCTGTCTTGGTCTTAGGAGTCTAGAGACCAAGAGAGAATCCACTTGTTCGCAGGGGGATTCACCTACAATAGAAATTGGCAACTCCATTGGAAAGGAGCTATGATTTTTGTTTCCATTCCCAGATCTTGTTTTGGCCCTTTTCCCACTGATTTGATCTTCCCACATTGTCTTTTGTATTCGTAGATTGGTTTGATTGCCTCTTCATGTCATCATGATCACCCTGATTGATTGAATTTTCTTGAATTTTTTAGTTTTTGGGAACTTTTATGAGCTTTTGTGGAAGAGTGCTCCCCTTCCCTTGCTAGTAGAGCGCCAACAATCCCTGTTGGCCTTACGTAGAGTGTTGGAGTGCTCTGGTACCCCTTACACCAGAGCGCTATCCCATTTTAAGTGAAAAATCATCTAGTTTTTCAATTTCTAGGTTCAGTTTTTGCTTTTTTCATTTGCTCAGGGTCTCATACTCTCAGTCCATGTTGGTATTGGCCTTCAATACCCTGTTTTATAAGGATTCATCCTCTTTTGTTTGGATTTTTTTTTACATTTGTCCTTACTTTGCAATAACTCTTTGTCCTTCACGATTTGGAGTCAATTTGTCGTTTTCTTCTCATTTATCTGAGTGAGTGAAAACTTTGTAAGGAGTTTCAAAGGTCCTTTGTACTTTTCTTTCTAATATTTGAGTCATCTTGTCCAATCTCTTTCTCCTTCCTTTTGAGTTTTTGGCTTTATATTTCTTGTTTGATCATAACAAGGGTGTCTTTTGGTTTATGTGAAGTTTGCTTCCAGATTGCTTAAATGTCACAACTCTTGAAGTCTGATTAGCATAGGAAGATTTACATATACTGGTTATCAGTCACATAGAAACATTTTAACATTGCATTGGATTCCTTATTGGGGACTATTGCATGAGGTCATTGCATCTTAGTGTTTGATAGTGAAAAGGAAAATCCTTCTCCTTCCTTAATTAGACATTCATTGAAAGAAAATATTGCTTATCATTTCTTATGCATGTTTCGGGAACTGAGTCATAATATCATGAGTTTTCACTCTTGTACACCTCTGAGTAAACAACAACCACTAAAATCAATGCTTAACTAAAATTTATCATACTTTTTTCATTTTTGTTAGAAAACCTACATTAGTTTAAGGTGTAGGGATTTGGAATAGGTTGAAAGGATAAATTTCCAAAGCTATCAAACAAACTTAGCATCTTGCGATAGGGAGAGAAAATCCAATCGTCATATAGGATTTTTGGGATCCCCCTCTCACACAAGGGTTATGCACGAGGTCGCATTTGGGTGAGTTACAGAGATTATCCCTCCGTGGTTCAATTGTTTGTAGTGGTCAGATTGTATATTGGGGGTCACTTGAGGGTATACCCACAATTATGTGTGGGAGCCTCTCGAGTTGATTTCAGACTTGTTATCCTGCCCATCGTTCGCATCCGACTATCGATTGTACCCACCCAGGGGCTAACTGCAAATTGGTGACCTTAGTAGCCATAATATTTAGGGTCCCACACAAGGTGACGGTGAAGGGAAGTCTCATTGTACCTGGAACAGACGTTGGTCAAACTCACTCGGGCTCCTTGGAGGGTAAATCCAAAATTACTGTGTGGAATCTTGCACCAAGGCATAAGTCCTTTAAGTATGTCGCCAACGTAACTAATCCACCCACTCTATCCCCGCCTCTTCCTATTTTGATCTCACCACGTTGGATTTCATCACCAACTAGTGGTTTCATTGTGGGAAGGTTTGTTTGATTGTTTACTTCTCAAATTCATAGCGTGTGTTGGTTGTGTTACTTAGTGGACCTTAGGTCAAGTCATTGTTAATGGCATCCAATCCTGAGAGTACCAATGGAGGAACCCCTTCTCCTGGGGAACCTTATACCTTTCCTTCTTTTGGAAACTGTGGTCCTCTGTACATTGCCACACTGAGTCTTCCGGGACTCACCATCGAATCACTAGTTTGGTTGTTCCCCACTCCGATGATCTCGAATCCTCCCAATGTTTCAACTACACCTAATACTTTAGATTTCAGTACACCACCCACACATCAACCTCACGTCAAATTTTTTCCTTCTTCGTCCATTAAGTCTCCTTCCCTTTCTCCTTCTTCATTTAGTGAAATCTATAAAGCAAGTAGCCAGGTTGATCAGAAGAAGAAGAAACGAAAAGAGAAGAAGAAGAAGATCCTGAAAAGGACCAAGGCTCCAACAACATCAGATGTTGAATCCCAAAAACTAGTTATTGTTAATAGTAATGGGAGTGTGATGAGGTCAACAAGATTAAAATGAAGAATCCAAAACCCAAATTCCCTTGCAGTCTTTGTAAACATGACCACTTTCTGAGGGATTGCCCTAGTATTCCCAAGGTCTTAGAAATGTTGTCTTCCATGTAATCGGCCTCTGTCGGTCATGCTGGTGATACCCCATCAACTAGTGACATTAAGGTTGGTAAGAAGAAGACAACTGCCAAATTCCCTTGTATGTTATGCAAAGGTGATCATTATTCTCATCTTTGTCCTCGCATGAATGAGGATTCTTCTCTTTTGTAAAAGATTCAACTTCCAAAAGGTTATCGTAAGCTTTTCCCCAACCCATCGTTAGTTGATGGAATGGTCAATCTGGTTCCATCCCTGGTTAGTCTGGTTGATCAGGTGGTCAATCTAGTTTCCTCCTCGATTGAACCACAAACCCAAGTAGTTGATCCAGTTCCGTCATCGGTCAGCCCCACTCTTCATCTACAGAGTGAAACCCAAGTGACTGATCTAGTTTCTTCCTCAGTCAGTCCCACCCTTCATCTGAAGAGTGTTAAAGTTGTCGATCTAGTTCTGTCCTTGGTCGATCCCACTCTCCCATTAGAGAGTGACACCAAAGTGGTTGATCTGTTTCCACCCGTCGACCCCATTCTCCCCTTGGAGAATGAAACCCAAGTGGTCGATCCGGTTTTATCATCGGTCGATCCCACTCCTCCTTTGACGAGTGTCAAAGTGGTTGATCTAGTCGCTTCCTCGGTCAGTCCCACCCTTCCTCTGAAGAGTGCCTACGTGGTTGATTCGATCCCATCATCGGTCAATCCCAATCTTCCTATGAAGAGTGCCTGCATGGTTGATCCGATACCATCATCGGTCGATTCTACTCTCTCTCCAGAGAGTAAACCCGATACTTCCCATGTTTTTCTCGTTGATACAGAATCTACCATGTTGGGGGGCATTCCTCATTCTCTCGCGAAACCCCCTCCAAGAAATGAGGCCAGCCTTTTTTATTGGGGTGCGCTAACTGGACCTCGTCTTCCCTCTCACATTCCTTTCCATATTACAGTACAGGTTTGTGGTTGGGAAGTTCCTCAAACGCTGATAGATGAAGGTGCGTTCGTTAGTATTTTGTCTTTTGTTGCTTGACATGCTTTGGGTTGTCCTAAGCTTGCAGCGGTTACACAGAATATGTTAGCTTTTAATAGAAGAACTAGTCAACCTTTAGGGACCCTTCCTCAGTTTTCGGTAACTTTGGGAGGGAAAACTGTCTTTATTGATGTCATGGTAGTTCGAGACAACTTGGATTTCTCTTTACTCCTTGGGTGGAATTATGTTTATGCCATGAAAGCTATTGTGTCCACTCTTTTTCGTGTGATATATTTCCCACACGATGGAAGAATGGTGACTATTAATCAACTTTCATTCATCGGTCTTGACTAGATTACCTCCATGAATGGTTCTTATATGACGATAGTATCGCCCCCACTGCATGTCAATTATGTGGCATTATCTCCCATGACTTCAACTTCAGACGATTTGGATCTGGTAGTTGACATGGTGATCTCTTCGGTAGGGTTATTGGAGCCTGATATCCTTACCCCTGAAGAGACCCTCGACATGTGTTCCTTATAGAGTGATTTTCTTCCATCCAATGAAGATCTCTTGGAATCCATGACCGAGTTTTGTCCCTTCACATGGTGTCCTTCCAGAGCGCTATTCTCTTGT
>JASDQU010207309.1:17415-27983 GCA_032191745.1 Picea mariana
ATATTTATTCTTATTTTCAAATTTGAAAGTCAAAACATTACAATTATAACTCATCGAAAATTTGCAAAATTGAGCATTGTTTTCAAGGGCATCTCTAAACTAATCAATAATATCATATATGCCAACGGCATCTTAAAAGTAATCGATAATATCATATATCCCAAATTCATCATTATCAAGAGACACACCATCGCAATCCTCCTAATGGTACTTGAGGTTCCTTAGACATTTTTTCCACCTTTGATTCATTAAAATTAAAAAAAAAAAAAATTAAAACTTAACAAAGAAAAAACCCAATAAAATTTAAATAATAATAATAATAATAAATAAATACGTGAGGGGTATCATTTTAATTCATAGTTGCATGGGAACGGCTCCTGTAGTATTCAACATCTCTTAAAGTCGTTCTCGAAGTTGAAGTTTAAGTTTGTGGAGATTGGGAGCAGGTACTAAACCTCCCCCTCCCCAATTGGCTCGAAACAATTTTGGGAACTTAAGAGCTTCAACTTCAAGGAAATGGGGGCTTGGGAATGAGTTTTTGATATATAGAGCTTTAAATTAAAATTGTATTTATAATTTTTGGTATTAATAAGTACCAATTTTCAATATTATTAAATTAAAATGTAAATATTTTGTATTCCATTATTACAAACACATAATTTATTACAAATATTTTAATTATATCTATTCAAATATCACTATAAAATAAAGACTAAACTACAAGTAAGTATTATTTAAATAAAAAAACATAATAATACTCACTTTATGGTTGTGGATATGAAAACATTTTAATGCATGTATGTCTCCTTTCAAGCAACATGAAGGTAGAATAAATCAATACCTTGTCCATTGCAAGAATTTGCTCTAGTCTGTTGTTTCTATCAACCAACTATATCAGACTTTTATCGTATTTTCATGCCTTGCTCCAGTGTGTTGTTTCTATCAACCAACCATATCACTGACTCAACCAACCATATCATTGACTTTTATTGTATTTTCATTTTACAAGAGTAGTAATATTTAGCTTTTTCCAATTAGAACAAAAATAATGCTTTAAAATTTACAAAGATATTTGAATTTTATATATGTAAAGTTTAATTTTAAAAATCCTATTTGGGATACTTCTTAGAATCCTCTACCTATACAAAAAAAGACTGGACCTGGCTAATTGACAAATTTGAAGGCAGAATACACAATTGGCAAAACAAATTGCTCTCTATGGGAGGTAGGTTTGTTCTGATAAAAGTCGTATTGGAAAGTCTCTCGGTTTTTTGGATGGCATTAGCCCACATCCCTGCTTCTGTTTTGAAGACCCTTCGTCAACTCATCTTTACCTTCCTTTGGACCGGAAGTAAGAAGAACAAAGGTTTTCACCTCAGCAAATGGGAGGTAATATCAAAACCAAAGTTGATGGGAGGTTGGGGCCTTAAAAATCTACCTCTCTTTTATAGGGCGCTCTCGGCTAACACCCTTTGGAGAATTTTAACAAAACCTGGCCTATGGAATAGAGTAATCAAAGCTAAATATCTCCATCAACTATCGGTTCACATTTGGATCAGATTCGCCTCGGTGTGCCCTACAAAAGGCTCACAGTCCTGGAAACATCTCTCATCCTCCCTTCTGATCATATTACAGTGGATCTCGTGGAAACCAGGAAATGGATGCTTGATTGAAGTCGGCAGAGACAACATTCTGTGCTTGGGTAGAAAAGCCATGCTCTCTCCTTCTCTTCTCACGCACCTTCAAGATAAGAGCCTCATCTTCTTGCATCAATTCTGCATTCCGACCAAAGGGGGACCGTTAGGCAACACATGGCTCAAAGGCACGGATCTTTAGCTGGACTCCGAGTTTATAATCGAATGGGATGGCTTCATCCAGCTCATTAAGGAAGTTGGCGTGCGACTACAAGATAATTTGGATACCCTCATCTGGACGGGAGGAGACTGTTCCGACCTGCTCAACGCAAAAAATGTTTACCAAGCTTTGGCATCAAATATCTGGAAATCATTAAACGCTAGCTGGAGACAGAGGATTTGGAGGGACGAATGCCCATTGAAGCTCAAACTATTTGCATGGCTCTTGATCGAAAACAAATTACTAGTCTGGGAAAAGCTGCAAGCTCGAGGCTGGGAGGGCCCGAATCGTTGTATCCTTTGCAAACTTTCCAGCGAAACAATACTCCATGTCTTCATTCATTGCTCCTTCATCCGCTCGATCTGGACTATTCTATCAATGACGATAAATTTCACCTCTTCATGGTCGGGTTCCAGTGTTCACGATTGCTTTCGCAAATGGTTCAGTGATAACAGAACTCATACAATGCTCCCTGTCCACCTTTGCTGGCAAGTCTGGAAGGCCAGGAACGCAATGATTTTTAAAGAGAAGACTCCATCAATTCATAAAGTGTCAAACTACATTCTTGTTGAGGCAACCAACTCCGGTAAGATCTTAAAGGTTCTTCCCCCCATAAGGCACAAATTTGCCTTCCCAATTGACAGGACAGTGGCCTGGTTCGACGGAGTGTCACAACAAGGGGGCGCTCTTTGTGGAGCCGGGGGAAAAATTGCTCTAAACCCCCACACCTGCATTCGCTGGACACTGAACTGCGAACAGGGATCTAACATGAAGGCAGAACTTTTGGGTGCATGGGCATCTCTCGTTCTGGAAAGCCGCCACACTTATGAGCTGTTACTTCTTGGAGACTCAAAACTTACTATCGATTAGCTGAATGGTCTAGCTGACTTCCAGGTGGCAGTCCTTGAATGCTGGAAAGAGAGAACCAAAGATGCTACACTATTGTTTAGAAAGCTCTCTTTCAATCACATTTTCTGAGAGGAAAACAGCGAGGCGGATACCCTTTCTAAAAGAGCATTGCATCTACCATCGGGCCAGATCTGCTTTACAACATGGGAGGATGGCAATGAAGGACCAGCCATCAAGATTAAGCTTTGAATTGTCATCTTCAGTTTTATTCTGAAAATCCATTGATCTGAAAGTTGATCATAGATGAGAATTCGATTTGATAGTCTTGACAGACATGGATTGCTCCAAGCATTTAGCATTTCTTCCTTTGTGAACTGTCTTTCGAGAAGACGGTTTTTGTAAATTTTTATATCCTTATGAATATAAAGAGCATTTTTTCTCGTGGAAAAAAAAAATTTTTAAATATGTTAAAATTTTACATGTGTATTTCTTTTCTCATTTAAAGTTTCAATATTGTGTTAAATATATTCATATAATTATTGTGTTAAATTAAATTAGTTGTACATTATGACCTTCAATTTTATTGAAATGAAATTTAAAATGTATCATTATCTAGATATAATTTAAAATATTTTTATATTTTTTTAATATATAATATTATCCTTCCCAACTTGACCTTTCCTACAAATTTGGGGGAAACTTCTACTAGTTCTAGTATCCATGTTCCCAACAAAAAAATAGCTAAAAAAAATATGAAAAAATTAAAAATTAAAATCAAAGAAAAAGTAGAGATGAGGGTGGGGGGCAATGATGCTCGGTCAACCAAATCTAAAAAAGTAAAAATAAAACATTAAAATGTATAAAACATTGTTTTTTCTAAAACAAATTTAGACACTTAAACAATAACAAACATAAAAAAGAAAGAGAAAAAATAAGCAAACAAGAAACATTTTAAATAACCAATAAAAAAATTAAAAAAAAAAATTACTTGGTCAGGTGCTACCAAGGGTGGGGAGCTATGCACAATTTAATTATGTGCTTTTTAAAGGAAAAAATTAAAATTAAAAATTAAAATATCTAAAATATTGTTTTTTCTAAAACAAATTTACACAGTTATATAATAGCAAACATACAAAAATAATAAGAAAACAAAGAAAAATAAATAAATTACTTGGCGGAAAAGTTGTAAGCCCTTCACCTCATCTTTTGGGGTGAACATCCCTCCAGCACTCCCATAGACCAAGTTTAAAACTATCATTTTAATTATATGTTTTTGGAGAAAAAAAAAACAAAATTAAAAATTAAAATTTCTAAAACATTAAAATATGTTAAAATATATAAAACTAAAAAATTAAAAAAAAAAATCAATAAAATTAAAAGAAAAAAAAAATTAAATCACTTGGCTCGGGGTGCTTAGCAATGGGGGCCCAACACCCATCTCCACTGGCCAAATCTAAAACTATCATTTTAATTATATGTTTTAAAAAAAATTTAAAAAAAACACAAAGGAAAAAAAATATTTGAAAAGAAGAAAAACAAATATGAAAAACTAAAAAATTAAAAACTTAACCAAAAAAAACCAATTAAATTACTTGATCGACCTAGTATCTCTACAGATCACCCCAACAAGTCTAAAATTGACATTTTAATTATATGTTTTTAAGGAAAAAACAAAATTAAAAATTCTAAAACATTATTTTTTCTAAAACTAATTTAGACATTCAACAATAACACACATAAAAAACAAAAAAAACTAAAAAATTTAAAACTTAACAAAGAAATAAACCAATAAATAAATTAATTAATTAAATTACTTGGCATGCCAGGCATCGCCCCCAACAACTCCTAGTTTGAATTATGATAAAATCATTGAAAAACAATAAAACTACATAATTTGTAATAAAAATAAAATAAAAAACAATAAAAGGGTCAAGTTTTAATTTTTAATTATTTAATTTTAGTTTTGATCAGTGTTGCATGAGTTTCTTAACTAGTAAAATTGGGAACTTGGATATCAATGTCTAAAATAAGTAGAAGTTTCCCCAAATATTATATATTAAAAATATATACATTTTAAATTTTATTAATTGAAAGTCAATTATGAATAACATTTTTTTGGAAAAACTACAATATCCAAATTAATAATTTAATTTATGTTATAAGAACATATTTAACACAATACTGAAATTTAATATTCATAAAGATTAAAAAATGAGAAACAAAATACATATATAAAATTTTAACTTCTTTTTAAAATTAAACTTTACATAGATAAACTTCAAACATCTTTGTAAATTTGAAGCATTATTCTTGTTGTGATTGGAAAACGCTAAATAGTACTACTCTTGTAATATGAAAATATAATAAAAGTCAAAGATACGGTTGGTTATATAACAATAAAAGTCAATGATATGGTTGGTTGATAGCAACAACATATTTTGAACAAATGCTTTGGACACAGTATTTTGATTTATTAGATTTTCATGTTTAGTGTGGACTTAAGGAAAACATACATTCATATCGACAACTATAAAGTGAGTATTACTATGTTTTTTAATTTAAATAATATTTATGTGTAATTTAGTCTTTGTTTTATCGTGATATTTTGAATAAATATAATAAAAATATTTGTAATAAATTATGTGCTTGTAATAATGGAATAAAAATATTTACATTTTAATTTAACAATATCGAAAATTGGTACTTATTAATACCAAAAATTATAAATATAATTTTAATTTAAAGCTCTCTATTTCCAAAACTCACTCCCAAGATCTCATTTCCTTGATGTTGAAACTCCCAAAAAGCTCCCAAGTTTCCAAAATCATTCCCAACCAATTGGGGATGTTTTGTACTAGTTCCCGAGCTCCAACGTAGGGAACTAGTTTCAAAGATGTTGGAGATGTCCGAAAGAATTCTCTTGCAACTATGGTTTTGACCTTTTTTTTTTTGTTTCTAATTTGTCTGTGACCTGCGGGACTAGTCTAGCTAAGAAACTGCAAATCAGGGGCATCTAAGTCGTCAAAATCACTCGGGGATTGCACCCGGCTTGAGCCACACCAACCCTTAACATGGCTGGATTTTTTGTCCCCGCAAGTTTCTAACCGATGACTTTAACATCATAGAGTGCCTTAACAACATACTCAGTCACCGACCTCCGAGACAACTATGGTTTTGACCTTTCAAATACACTAAAATTAGTTTTTTTTTTTTTTTACTCCTCAAATTCCTATAAATTTTGCTAAAATTTCTTCCAAAAAGATATAAAAATATTTTAAAACCTTTGGTTTATTTAGAAAAAAATATAAAAAATCTAATATACTTTAGGATTTTTTAGGATTTTCACATAAAAAAAAATCTCATAAAAAATGTTCATCTATCAAGAATCCAAATAAGATTGAAAATATATCCTGCATTTTATTCAACGGTACATCATGGACGAGAAAGTGGGCCATTAACAAACACTACATTGTCATGGATGCATGACTTCTTTTCCAAACATGGAGAGTGTGTGCCACATAGATACACAATACATATTTCATATAATTTCTCAAGGAGAGAAATCTATAACTTATACAAAGAATAAAAGGAAATGATAACTTTGTTACATACACATGTTTTACAATAATATGGAAGAAACAATTCAACAATGTTTGTATTCCTAAGAAGTCAAGGATAGAGATTTGCAGTATATGTGTTTCTCTTAAATAAATAAATAAATAAGAGATAAATCTGAAAGGGTAGAAAGAGGTATATATTTGCGGTTTTTGTTTTTTTTAATTGGATATGAAAACATATTATCAATATTTTCATTTTGTGTCATGTGCAGATTCCATAGTCAAAGCATTTCAAGAACATCATAATCAATAATCAAGTGAAATAAAAAAGTTGTATAAACATCGAAAAAAGTGTTATGATGTTCCAAACAAATATATAGGTATAATAATTGATGACATGGATCAAAAAAAAAATTCTACCACATTTTTTTCATACACCAAAAAATTTACAAAAAGAGAATTTCATTCAGTTTCACTTGGCTGGTTGTATGGGTTTTAATGGGAAAATGTGTCCAGGGGTTTAATTCACAGCTCTAAATATTCATAATGATGCAAATATGACCATCACTATAATTCATCATGTACTTACTCATTGGTCTAGTAGTCTTCCTCAAGTTCTATATCTAGAGTTAGACAACACCGGTTGTGAAAACAAAGATCAAATTGTGTTTGGATATCTAAGCATGGTTGTTGAACTGGGAATATTTCAAAAGATTAAAGTTGGTTTCCTTCTTGTTGGACACACTCGTGACCATATTGATCAAATGTTTAGTCATTTTTCAATAACATTGAAGAGGGAAAATGTTGGAATCCTAGCATCATTAATTGATCAATTTTGTTTCAAAAATGTTGATGGGAAAACACTTATATGGAGCAAGAAGTATTCAACTACTGCAGAATGGAGACCTTCATCAGGTTTATCATTTTTTAAGTTCATTCCAGATTGTCCAATATTTGCATCAAAATTATTGTTAAATTTACAATCAGTTGTTGAAATCCATAATGCATGAAGGTGCAATAGAGATCTAGATTATTATGAATGCTTTGAAGAAATAAAAAAATTCCATTAAAGATACATATGAGTACTTTGATGTTGTTGATTTTGTTTGGTTGGAGTATTTTTTTGATGGTCAAAGTGACATAATTTCAAGCTCAAAAAATGAAGATACATTTTTGAAGACTCCATTTAGTTGGCCACAAAATATGCCAAATGAATCAGAAGAAATAAATATTGTTGAAAAACAAAAATCTGAAGGTGTTATTGGGTTTTCACTAATTGAGAAAAGAGAAATGTAAATTGGTTCTAGAATATCATGTGGACAATGTGAATCCATGGAAKACCTTTACAGGGGTTCGGTACATGATATTAAGGAGGGTTACATGATTSCAGTATTASTAGCTGAATATCCACATGGTTATCCATTATAGATTGCAAAGGTTATAAAGATCCATAAAGAAAATGAAGATGTTATAACAATTGGATTGCATTGGTATGCAACAGACACACCCATTCATTGGTGTGTACAAGCCAGAGGTGGTGGTTGAGAAACATGTCAATAGAAAGAGAAAATGCAAGGGTCAAAATATAATTCATCGTCGCACTAACCTATTAAAATTAGAGGATGTTGACATACTTGTTTATAACTTCAATTTGAAAATGAGAGGAAATCTTCGCTCCAAGACCACATAGGTTATCAAGAGGTTGCAACCACAAGAAATAACTGCAAGATGAGAGTATGTTGAACCAAGTCATATATATATATAAGTCTTTTGACATCTAAAATGTTGGACATACATCTAGACTCAGATGGTGCATTCATTGATAATAGAGAAGAGTATGGATCATCTACATCTTCATCCAATAATTCGTCTAAAGGAAATGTAGATTCTGATGGCATTTCATAATTTATAAGTCAATTTGAATAGGTGTATGAAACATTTTATGTATTTTTGATCCATACAATGTTTGTATGGTAACTAAAAATGAGTGTTCTAACTTACATATGATCTTACATGAAGTTCTGAATCATTTCTATGTTTTATGAATTATATGTTTTGATTATGGAGAACATAACAAACATTCTTAGTTCATTTGTTTTGAATATGGACAATGTAACAATAGTTTTAAGAAATAATTTATATTTCATTCAATGTAATTTGTATTGACTTTTTTTTATTAAAAGTAAAAAAAAATGTTTGGAAGTGATGTTGAATTTTTAAATTATAGGGTGATATTTTCATGGCATTATGTATTATCTTAGGCTTGGAGTGATAAACTAACCTTTTAAATGCAAACATTTAAGGGTTGATTTTATTGTTTTGTTTATAGTAGTGATGATTTTTTACACCACTTTAAAAAATGTTGCAATTTTAATCCCCCATTTACAAGGGGGTGCTATTGAATTTATTGCAATGGTACAAATTCTTAAGGTTTATGTTTAAACAATGTTACAATTTTAAGTTTGGAAACCATGGGTGTTAATAGTAGCAGTGCCTTTCAATCTGATGGTTGATTTTTAGGTTTTGGTTGCAATGGTACCAACTGTTAAGGATAAGATTTCAAATGAGTTATAATTTTAATGTTTAGAAAGAAAAAAAAAAACATATTGTTTTAGGTAGCATCATTTTTTTATTTAGGTATTAATTTTAAGGTTTTTTTTAGCTCAACTATATGAGCTTGTAAGGGTATGCTTGAAAAATATTGTAATTTTAACCCATGATAGAAAAATGGTGCTAGCAGTAGCACCACTTTTTTATTCGGGGGTTGATTTTCATGTTTTTTATGTCAAAATATGAGTTTTAAGGGATAGAGTTCTCATTTTGAAGTGACAGTTCTCGTCAAGTCGGTAAATTTGTTCGGAGCTTGGTGCACAAAATGCATATTTAAATCTACAAGATTACAAAGTGGCATTCATGTTTTTATATCATCTAGTACAAATAAAATAGTATTTTTCACACTTCCACGTACCTTTTCTCTTTTGAAGTATGTTATGGTTGTCAACCAGTTTTACCCTATCATATCCTAGTGACCCTTCCAAACATAGGTACTCCACATAAGTAGGAAGAACAACACACAACCTCCTCTTTTATTGAAAAATTGACCCAAAGAAATGCACAAGTTTCTATAACACAATAGGCCACTCAAGAATGTTATGAGTAGCTTCACAATTGCCACCAATCCCTTTGCATTTTCAACCTTATGATCACATTTTTTTATATCTTGATAAGTGGTGTTTTTAACGGTAGTGACATCACAAATTGAAACCCCTATGTTATGGGCCTTATGGCATTTTACAATAGGTTGGTGAAAATTCTTATCACTTGGATTTATCCAAACAACTTAGCATTCACAATGACATTAATGTGAGTAGCCTCATGATTTTTTAACCTCCTTTTGTTAGAAGAGATCTTTATATCTCATCCAACTATCTCGGATTTCTAACCATCTTTTGAGAGTGATACATTTTTGCACTTGTTCCACTAAGTAGAAACAACATGTTTCTTATGTGGTTGGTCATAATGTACAACTACCCACTCATGCCGATTGGTTGTCTCACACTACATTCTATGCCAATTTTCCCCATCTCCTTGAAAAAGCGGGGRGATTTTTTCACTCAAAACATGAAGGAATTGATCTATAATAACGAGGATGCACCTTTCTAGTATGGTGCACTTCTCTATAAGAGGAACTGTCTCTTTAGCATGGTTAAACTTATCCAAGATTTAGTTAGACTATACAATAATTAAATAAAGCATTTTAAACAATTGCGTGCACTTTTGGTTAGGATTAATGTTGACTTTATCCAAGAGGATGTTTTGTATTTCTATATGTACGCGTTTGTCCAAGTAATTAGGTGTGCATTTTACGTTTTTGGTTTTAGATTTTTTATTTTTTATACTTTGCACTTTGTTTTCCTTCTTATTTTCGAGTGGGATAATTGTGTTATATATAATTTTTCATGAATTTATATGGATATTGATATTATCAAATCTCTTCTAGATAGGATGGTTTTAAACTAGATAGGATGGTTTTAAACAATGAAAATTTTAATGGAATTAGGTCTTGGATTATAAAAATAAAACTTGCAGGTGTGAGATCTATTATTAAATATGCATTTTACATTAATATTCTTCTCAAACAAGAGTTCATTCAAAGAGGAAAAATGATTATATTTCCAATTCCAAAAGTTGTTAATGATATGAGCTTTAATTCTTAGATGATAAAGATGATTCACCTACTAAAAAGGTAGAGAAAGGTAAGAATGAATAATCTATAGAAAGGATAAGAGAAGTAAAATAGTCCTTGAA
>JASDQU010207310.1:8424-19610 GCA_032191745.1 Picea mariana
TTTATCGCAAAAAAAGAAGAGAACTTAGGCTTAAATATTCATCTTTCCAATTAATCAATGATATATTATTTCGAAAGAACTTTGGCGATGTTTTTTTGCGTTGTTTAGAAAAAGAGGAGTCTGGAAAAGTGTTGGCTGAACTTCATTCCCGTGTTGCCCATGGCCATTTTGGTGGATATACCACTGCCCAAAAAGGTCTAAGGGTTGGATACTATTGGTATAAATTGTTTAAATATGCCCATACGCTATCCCACAAGTGTATAATCTGTCAAAAGGCTGCAGGACGGGTGAAAAATGAAGCTTTTCCTTTGCAACCTATTACAATAGATGCACCTTTTCAGCAATGGGGCTTAGACATCATAGGAACAATCAATCCCTCTTCGTCACAACAACACAAGTACATCCTCACGAAAACATACTATTTTACAAGATGGTCTGAAGCTTTACCTTTAAAAGTGGTCAACACCAATCAGATAGTGTGATTTTTGAACTCCCATATCATCACTCAATTTAGAATTCTTGAATGTCTGGTTTTTGATAAAGATTCTTATTTTTCTTCCCTTGACATCAATGTTTTTCTTCTGCAAAAAGGGATTAATCTAAAGTACTATGCTAGCTACTATCCTCAAGGGAATAGTCTAGCCGAGTCAATGAATCAGAATCTGTTCAAGATTATAAAAATGACAGTTTCAGAAAAACACAATAATTGGCACAATGCATTATACAAAGCACTTTGGGCTGATAGGGTAACTACAAAGGCCTCCATTGGTAATTCTCCTTTCTTCTTTCTTCCTTGTTTATGAAAGAGAAGCCATCCTCCCCCCACATGTATTTCTTCCTTCTCTACAATTATTGCAGAAAGTTCAAGACGAAGAGTGTGTTCCTCTAGAAAATTGGATAAATGCCTTATTAAAATTAGAAGAGGTGAGAACACAAGCAAAAAAAAACTTGACCAACACCAACAAATTGTGAAGAACTGGTTTGATGCAAGTTCATCTTATGATAGGAACTTTGATGTTGGAGATTTGGTTCTCAAGTGGGACAAAGCGCACGAGGGTAAGGGAGAACACACCAAGTTCCAAAACCTGTGGCTGGGACCGTTTGTAATTTCTGAAAAATTGGGTCCTAGTTCTTTTCGTCTGCATGACTTGGAGGGATGGAGGGGCACTTTCCCAGTGAACAAATAGGTTCTCAACAGATATTTCACTTGATGATTTCAGATACACCCTCTTGTAAATATTTTTAATTTTCTTTTCTATATATATATTTTTCATTTGGCTTGTTTTTTATTTGTTTTCTAAATGATTATGTTTGAATCACCATTCATTTGTTGAAGATAATCAAAATTCTTACTTATTAGTAGTATTTAATAACTGTTCAAGCAACTAAACAGTAAGTGCTAAACTCAGATCATCAGAAGTAAGTTTATGTCCAATTATTGTTTTTGGTTTCTCATTTAAATCACAGGATGATACGATTATCCTTAAAAAACTTCTAATGTCGTCCCTATTTTAATGAGAACAACTCAATGTGATTCTCCTTCCCAGAGATGATTTCCTAACAAAAATCTAATTGTCCAAATCATGATGGACATCATCAGAACAAAAAATAAATTCTCAAATGATCAATCCTTTCAATACCGGACTGCGAGATCTTCAGTATCACCCCGTTCTCTTAATATCATCAAGTTTATGGAAATTTATAAACAAATTTTAGAGAGTTGGAAGCACTGTAATGTATGGGAATGATGTGTAAACCTGCCGAGTTTCTGAACAGGTCTGTTGGCAGTGGGTAAATGCACACATGATACCAAGGAAACTTCATCGGGGTACTAAACAGGCCTGCTGGCAGCGAAGCAATGCTGGGTTTCAAAGATCCTCAAGTTTTTTTTTTTAAATTGATCAGGTCTCAAGATGATTTTATCATAAATAGATGACTCTTGGACACGATAGAGGTACTAGAGTGGGTTAAATGACATACTTGTCTAGGATATGGATGTCTACTGGCAGCAGTGGTCCTGTCAACGGTATCGATTTCATCTGTATAAACATCACTAAACCTATGGTCTAAACGAGATACTAGATTACAATTCGGGACCCAAATGTCTTCAATACTATGACTGTGTGGATTTTTTGAGTTATTGTTGAAATGCTTGATCTGTTGTTAACTGTCTCCAAAATTTATTGCTAAGTCATCTGTGACCCTAATATGAATTTTTGGTGATGCAGAGATAACTGCTTCGCCTAGCGTGTCGCCATTGTTGGCAGCCAACAATTCTGTCAATTTTTATCATAATTAAAAGTCATCACAAAGGGATAAAAAAATTTCTGTAGCTGCCCCCTCCTTATATCACAAACGTTCTTGTCTTTTGGTTTCAAGGAGATTCATTGGCCCAACTGATTATAAGAGTGTTTTGTCTTTAAATCTCTCCTCTGTTTTGTTTAATTTCATGACTGCAAGCATGAAATTAAAAAAAAGGTTTGGCTTGGATAATCATTTTATAGTTTGTGGTTTCTTTGTTTCTTTTGCAAATGAGATTACACCTAGAGGGCATCTATTTTTTTAAAAAAAATTTAATTTTGCAAGCCTATCTGTTGATCCATTACCATTATGATTGATTGATTCACTATGGGAAATATGACTTGATCACATCTATGGTTGATTATATGATTTTGATATTTGATATGCCTAATTGCGCAGAACCTTGGATTAAAATTTGAAATATGCTTCTTTCTCTTACCAGTCATATCAAAATCCTATCACCCTGGTACAAGAATAATGTACGTATAATTCCACATCATCCTATTGTCCTGTATAATCAAGACTCACATTCATTATTCGAATAGGTAAGTGATGATGGTTTGGGTTTGATGTTCATTGCGCATAGTGGTTCACAAGCCTACACATCCTCTAGTTCTTTGTCACTTAAAGCTCAAATTACCAAGCATGATAGCCTCCCAAGTCCATAGGTATCAAGCCTCTTCCAATTTTACAGACCTCTCCCTATTGTTTGTGCATTGGAAAATGAAATCAGGTTGTTGACTTGGTTGTTTTGAAACTACAAATAAAAATGTAGTTTCAAAACAACCAAATCAAACTGAAACTAGAGAAAATCTGGCTGCCCCAGTTTTGGAGTATGATTTAATTGAGGATAAAAAAAAATTAAGGGAAAATATTTATGTATTTGAATTGCTAAAACTTCCTCTTATTTTGAAGAAAATGCTCCAGAGAATTGCTGAAAATAGTAAAAAGAATGATGTTAGCAACAAAAAATCAGCAGAAATTGACTTAAACACAACAAAAAATGTCCCAAGTAAAAAGATATCTGAAAATCAAGATAAAAGGGACTTACTAGAAAAATTTGTAGGAAAGTTAGATAGAACTGTTTCAGGAACAACGATAAAAAATGAACAGAATTCTGTTGTTTCCACACGAAAAAATTTGCCCCCTTTTTTATTGACTTTTGAAATTTTTAATAGGAATGTTCATAACTGTATGGTTGACTCTGGTGCATCATCAAATGTGATGCCTTTGTCTGTATGCCAGAAAATTAATGCAGAAGTAAAACCTTTTGATTTAAAAATCATTCAGCTAGATTGAACAAATGTTAAAGTTATCAGTAAACTTAAAAAATGGGTTGCTTAGATTATCATCCAATTCCAAAGTTCATCAAGTAATTGATATTATCGTTGTCGACATTCCTGAAGTTTATGGTCTGTTTTTAAGCAGAGATTGGTGAGAACAACTACACGGTTATTTTTCTACAGACTAGTCTCATTTGTGGCTGCCAAAAAATTGACATCCCAACAAGATCAAAATAAACAGAGAACATTATCTTAAGCATACCGTGACAGATCTGAATGACCCAAATGAGCCTTTTGTTACCACCACAAATTCGATTGAAACGCAGGGAATGAATACCTTCTTCGGTAACTTCATGACTGAAATTTCTTCTATCACCGATCCAAAACATCAATCTGAAGTAACAACCTATAATTAGGCATTAGCTTCACCAAATACACCAAATATTGCTAATGACGCACAAATCTGGTCCCTATATTTTGATGGATCCAAATCCCGAGAAAGGGCAGGTGCTGGTTGTGTGCTCATCGACCCTACAAGTAATAAAAAAATTATTTCTTGTCAATTAGAGTTTGAATGTACTAACAACACAATAGAGTATGAAGCACTTATGTAGGGACTTAGGAAAGCACTAGATATAGATGTGCAAAATTTGGTAGTATTTGGTGATTCAGAAATAGTAGTCAAACAGGTAAGAAATGCAATACATTGTTTGTCACCACATATGAAGAATTACCAAACCGAGGTATGGGGTTTAATGCACAAATTTCTAACATTTAATATAAATTCCATTCCTAGGATGAGTAATTCAGAAGTTTATTTACTAGCCAATGTTGCGTCTAAGTTGTTTCCCGCTAAAGGTATTTCTCCTAACGCATTTTCAATCGAATTGTTATTCAGGCCATCGATTCCAGACAACATCACAAATTGGAGAATATTTGATGATGATCAGCAGATCATCAACTTTTTGCATATGGAAGACAACTTCCGGTATGCAGTTATTGATGAAGGCACTCACGGCGATAATCTCCGAGATTTCACGGTAGTATCCAATCCTCGATCTCCATAATCATCATCCGAGCTGGTAAATTCTATCCCCAAACCTTTTGTGAGATTAGAGAAATTTTATGACTTACATGACAAGTCTAGAGGGGTAGTCAATTGAAAAACTAGCAATTCCTCTTTGCTCTACGAAACCGTAAATTTAGGAACACGAGATAACCCTTAAAATATTATTCTGGGAAAGGGATGTTCTGAACAGGAAAGGTCAAAGAATTTAAAGATGTATTTTCTTGGACATACAATGATCTGTAAACTTTCGACCCAAACATCATACAACATGTAATCCCTATACAACCCCAGACTCAACCTTTCCAACAAAAATTGTGGAAAATGCATCCTAAATTGGAACCTACCGTTAAAAAGGAACTGAATAAATTACTAACTGCAAAAATAATTTTTCTGGTAAGGAATACTCAATGGGTATCTAGCTTAGTCCCTGTAAGGAAGAAAAGTGGTGAAATTCGACTTTGTGTCGATTTTCGAAATTTAAACCAAGCATCTGATAAGGACAACTACCATGTTCCTCCAATGGAACAAATCCTACAACAAGTATCTAGTTCCAAAAGACTATATTTATTAGATGGTTTTTCAGGATACAACCAGGTCCTTATGTCTCCTTCGGACCAACTTAAAACCACCTTTTGTACCCCGTGGGGCACTTACACCTACAAGAAAATGCCTTTTGGAATGATAAATGCCGGTGCCACTTTTCAGAGAGAAATGCATATTGATTTCCGTGGCCTCATCAACCAGTCAGTTGTGGTCTATCTTGACGATGTCATTGTCTTTTCAAAAAATAAGAAAGATCAGTTGTCTCACCTTAGGGTTGTCTTAGAACGATGCCGCAAGTTCAGCATATCTCTCAATCCCAAAAAATCAGTCTTTGCAGTAGAACAAGGGAAACTGCTTAGGTTTATAGTGTCTAAATATGGAATTATAATTGATCCTAAAAGAACCCAAGCCATTGCCAAACTGCCCCCTCCTTCTTCCAAAAATGCCATGCAATCCTTTTTGATTAAAATCAATTTTTTAGACAATTTGTCCCGTGTTTTTATGAAATGGTTAGACCTCTAAAAAATCTAATTAAAAGGGATGTTTTGTACATATGGGGACCACAAGAAATTCAAGCTTTCAATTCAATTAGAAGAACCACAATAGAAGCACCTTCCCTGATGAGTCCCGATTTTTCTCAGGATTTCACTCTATACACTTTTGCATCAGACAGATCCTATGTTGTTGTTCTTACACAGAAAAATGATGAAAGCAATGAGATGCACATTGCCTTCATTATCTCTACTTTTAAAGGATAATAACTTAATTACCTCATGGTAGAACATCAGACATATGATGTTTTTAAAGCAGTCAAACACTTTAGGTCTTACTTGTTGAAATCTAGGACCAAGGTTGTTGTTCCTTGCCCTGCTGTAAAAAATCTGTTAGTACAAAAAGAGCTGGGTGAGAAAAGGGAAAATTGGATAAGAAATTAATTACCCCATGGTAGAACAACATGCATATGCTATTTTTAAAGCAGTCAAACACTTTAGGTCTTACATGTTGAAATCTAGGACCAAAGTTGTTGTTACTTACCTTGCTGTAAGAAATCTGTTAGTACAAAAAGAGCTGGGTGAGAAAAGGGAAAATTGGATGACATCGCTTCAGGAATACGATCTTGAAATAACCCCTTCCCAAATTGTTAGAGGTGAAGGTATGTGTAAATTAGTGGTTGATTCAGTTGAGAAATCTGAAAGTCAAACAAATGCATCAACTATAAATCAACATGATGAGAAACAGATTAGCTGTGCGCAAACGGTTTCCAATTCTTGGTATGAGAATATCATATTTTATTTACTACATGTACATGCTCCTCACAATATTGATCCCAAAAAAAGAAGAGCACTTAGGCTTAAATCTTCATCTTTCCAATTAATCAATGATATATTATTTCGAAAGAACTTTGACGGTGTTTTTTTGCATTGTTTAGAAAAAGAGGAGTCTGAAAAAGTCTTGGCTGAACTTCATTTCGGTGATGCCAGTGGCCATTTTGGTGGATATACCACTTCCCACAAAGTGCTAAGGGCTGGATACTATTGGCCTAACTTGTTTAAAGATGCCCATATGCTGTCCCACAAGTGTATAATCTGTCAAAAGGCTACAAAACGGGTGAAAAAGGAAGCTTTTCCTTTGAAACCTGTTACAATAGATGCACCTTTTCAACAATGGGGCTTAGACATCATAGGACCAATCAATCCCCCTTCCTCACAACAACACAAGTACATCCTCATGAAAACATACTATTTTACAAGATGGTCTGAAGCTTTACCTTTGAAAGTGGTCAACACCAATCAGATAGTGTCATTTTTAAACTCCCATATCATCACTCAATTCAAAATTCCTGAATGTCTGGTTTTTGACAAAGCTTCTTATTTTTATTCCCTTGAAATGAATGTTTTCGCTCTGCAAAAAGGGATTAATCTAAAGTACTCTACTAGCTACTATCCTCAAGGGAATGGTCTAGTCGAGTCAATGAATAAGAATCTGATCAAGATTATAAAAATTATAGTTTCAGAAAAACACAATAATTGGCACAATGCATTATACAAAGAACTTTGGGCTGATAGGGTAACTAGAAAGGCCTCCATTGGTAATTCTCCTTTCTTCCTTGTTTATGGAAGAGAAGCCATCCTCCCCCCACATGTCTTGCTTCCTTCTCTGCAATTATCATAGAAAGTTCAAGAGGAAGAGTGTGCTCCTCTAGAAAACCGGATAAATGCCTTATTAAAATTAGAAGAGGTGAGAACACAAGAAAAACAAAAACTTGAACAACACCAACAAATTGTGAAGCGCTGGTTTGATGCAAGTTCATCTTATGATAGGAATTTTGATGTTGGATATTTGGTTCTCAAGTGGGACAAAGCGCACAAGGGTAAGGGAGAACACACCAAGTTCCAAAACCTGTGGCTGGGACTGTTTGTAATTTATGAAAAATTGGGTCCTAGTTCTTTTCGTCTGTATGACTTGGAGGGATAGCGGGGCACTTTCCTAGTGAACGACCAGGTTCTCAAGAGATATTTCACTTGATGATTTCAAATACACCCTCTTGTAAATATTTTTAATTTTCTTTTCTATTTTTAATTTTGGTTCTTTTAATTTTGCTTGTTTTTTATTTGTTTTCTAAATGATTATGTCTGAATCACCATTCATTTGTTTAAGAGAATCAAAATTCTTATTTATTAGCAGCAATTAATAACAGTTCAAGCACCTGAACAGTAAGTGCTAAACTCAGATCATCAGAAGTAAGTTTATGTCCAATTGTTGTTTCTGGTTTCTCATTTACATCATAGGAAGATATGATTCTCCTTAAAAAACATCTAACGTCGTCCCTGTTTTAATGAGAACAACTCAATGCAATTCTCTTTCCCAGAGATGATTTCCTAACAAAAATCTAATTGTCCAAATCATGATGGAAGTCATCAGAACAAAAAAATAATTCTCAAATGATCAATCCTTTCATTACCAGACTRCGAGATCTTCAGTATCACCCCGTTCTCTTAATATCATGAAGTTTATGGAAATTTATAAACAAATTTTAGAGAGTTGGAAGCATTGTAATGTGTGGGAATTGTGTGTAAACMTGCTGAGATTCTGAACAGGTMTGTTGGCAGTGGGTAAATGCACACATGATACCAAGGAAACTTCACCAGGGTACTAAACAGGCCTGCTGACAGCAAAGCAACGCTGGGTTTCAAAGATCCTCGGGTTTGTTTTTAAAATTGATCAGGTCTCAGGATGATTTTATCATAAATAGATGACTCTTGGACGTGATAGAGGTACTAGAGTGGGTTAAATGACATACTTGTCTAGGCTATGGACGTCTGCTGGCAGCAGTGGCCTTGTCAACTGTATCGAATTCATCTGTATAAACATCGCTACACCTGTGGTCTAAACAAGATACTAGATTGCAATTTGGGACCTAAATGTCTTCAATACTAAGACTGTGTGGTTTTTTTGAGTTATTGTTGAAATGCTTGATCTGTTGTTAATTGTCTCCAAAATTTCTTGCTAAGTCATCTGTGACCCTGATATGAATTTTTGGTGATGCAAAGATAACTACTTCGCCCAGTGTGTTGCCATTGTTGGCAGCCAACAATTCTGTCAATTTTTATCATAATTAAAAGTCATCACAAAGGGATAATTTTTTTTTTGTAGCTGCCTCCTCCTTATATCACAAACATTTTTGTCTTTTGGTTTTAAGGAGATTCATTGGCGCAACTGATTATAAGAGTCTTTCGTCTTTAAATCTCTTGTCTGTTTTGTTTAATTTCATGACTGCAAGCATGAAATTAAAACAAAAGTTTGGCTTGGATAATCATTTTATAGTTTGTGGTTTCTTTGTTTCTTTTGCAAATGAGATTACACCTAGAGGGCATCTATTTTTTTTTAAAAAACCTTTAAGTTTGCAAGCCTATGTGTTGATCCATTACCATTATGATTGATTGATTCACTATGGGAAATATGACTTGATCATATCTATGGTTGATTATATGACTTCGATATTTGATATGCCTAATTGTGCAAAACCTTGGATTAAAATTTGAAATATGCTTCTTGCTCTTACCAGTCATATCAAAATCCTATCACCCTGGTACATGACTAATGTACTTATAGTTCCACATCATCCTATTGCCCTGCATAATTAAGACTCTCATTCATTATTCGAATAGGTAAGTGATGATGGTTTGGGTTTGATGTTCGTTGCGCATAGTGGTTCACAAGCCTACACATCCTCTAGTTCTTTGTCACTTAAAGCTCAAATTACCAAGCATGATAGCCTCCCAAGTCCGTAGGTATCAGGCCTCTTTCGATTTTACAGACCTCTCCCTATTGTTTGTGTATTGGAAAATGAAACCTCCCTCTCGTTTCCTTTATTGTGTCTGTTTGATAACACCCATGGCTCCCATGGTTATAATTGAACCTAATGGCTCGCAAGCCCTCCTTGCCCACGACGATGCCATAAGCGATTTATAGGAACATGGATGGGAAATTTTCATCCGAAATTTTGAGGGTTATAACCTAGAAGTTGCACAGGCATTCACTCAATCGTTTGATGGCTCTATAGAAAGAGTTGGGGATATGAAACTCGAAGTAACCGAGTATTCCATAGCACAAGCTACATGATTGTCACAGGAGGAAAAAATATGGTTCAAAAATGCCAAGTTAGAAGGCATGCCTTCGAGTCTGTTCATGGTCTCTAAGAAATCGACATGCTTCCCTAAAGGTACACTGATTACTCTCTTGAAACCCCGATGGCACGACCTGCTTCTAATTCTTAAACATTTCATAACTTGTGAGGGTAGGTATGGCTTAGTGTTTTTGTATCACATCCACCTGTTGATGATTTTCCTAGGGTTCAAGCCAAATATGCCTTTATATATGTTTATGAGCCTGCATAAAATGTCTAAGCGTTATCAGAAACATAGTTTAAACCCTCTATCTATCCTTTTCCACCATGGGATTATTCAGATTCTGTTGTTGTCGCATCTAGCTCAGACCGGGGATACTTGGGAAGATTTCATGTGTAGAAATAACTTCACCCTACCTGAGAGCACAGTAGAACCACCTCTGCATTTAAATTCGAACCCTAGTCCCTGTAACCCTACCACTGAAATTCAAGGTGTTGATCCACATGGGGATCATGCGACCACTGAACCAAGCTCTGTTGCTATGCAAAACCCTTTGGGCAAAAAACCACAAAATAATTTTCTGCCCAGAAAATCGTTAGAGGAGGTAATAAATGTATTAAAGGAGAGGGTTTCTCCTGCTCCTACTATTGAGTCAAATCAGGGTTTTATTGACAAATAAACTGTTAAGAAAAATCACAAAAATAAGAAACATGGTAACTCATATTTGAGTTTTGTAAACAAGAGACCAGGCAGGTTAATATCCAAGAATCTGAGAAATCAACAACAAGATCATCTAAGATTTATCTCAGTGATCGATGTTGATGATAACTTGACCAATGATGAGATCAATGAATTTCTTGCATGAAAAGATGTGGATAACTAGTGTCTCGAAAATGAAACCGGTAGTGAAGCTATAGAATACGATTTTGTTTCTGAACTACCTCCATTCCTAGAAAATCTAGAAGGCTTCGCTGGTATAAGCCACGATTTGAAGCAGGCTACAGAGAAAACAAAAGCACTCATTGCAAAATACACTCAACCTTTGCCTGTCATAACACCTGTACACTGTGATAATTGTCTTGACTGGTTTGAACATTACTACAAAGATATACCATATCTCCAAAAACAGTTAAAACATATGGTAGCTTGAAACTCCTTGATTGAAAGGGAAAATCAAGAATTAAAGGCATGCATTCAATCCAATGCAGATCAGGCAAGTAAAAGGTTCAAACGATCCGGTAATGTGATTATCAAGAACACAACAAATTTCAATGCTATCATTAACTCAGAATTATTAGATCATTCATTGTCTAATCTCTAAAATGGTAAAACATGGTTTTGATTATCTTTGATTTGATTCTG
>JASDQU010207312.1:14368-28414 GCA_032191745.1 Picea mariana
TGAAATGTTGCTAACTCATGAAGTTGAGAACATTTCAGGAACTGATAAACATTGCAACAGGGAAGTTGCAAGTGAGGTGATCACAGGAATAGTGACTGCAAAAAAATTTTGTTCAGAAAATTGAAGAAATGAACTTATTGTTATTAATTATGAATATGCATATGAATAGAATGATGAGTCATTCTATTTGGTTGAGTTGTTTGGTAATTGTGATTGAATTGCTAGGTGCAGACAATTCTAAGCATCATTACATAAGGTGACGTGCATGATGAATTATAATATACAGAAAATACTAACAATATGTTGGTTGTATGAAATATAAATAGAATTTCATATTTGAGAAAAGTCAAATTCCTTATGAAACTAATTGATTTATAAAATGGAATTTTTATAATGCTCTCTCATGACAACTCCATGTGTGTAATGCAGATGAGATGATATTGATTGAAGTTGGAACTCCTGGAGCCATGGTGCTTTGATACTTCCTGTCCGACCTGTACTGGAGCCCTGGAAGGGAGATTGATCAGTCGATGAACTGTGGAACAGTGAAGGTGTATACTACCTTGGGTTGTACAGGCATGTGGGGGAGAGAGAGATTGTTGGTGGGAGTGTTGTTGAGATGAAAAGATAATGATTAAAGTGGGAACTCTTGGAGCCATGGTGCTCTAATACTTCTTGTTTGTCTTGTACTAGAGCCTGGAAAGGAAGATGAGCAACCAAGGAGTTGTTGGACAGTGAAGGTGCATACTACCTTTGGTTGTACAGGCATGTGGGGAAGAGAGACCGTTGGTTGAAGTGTTGTTGAGGTTTGGTACCTTGGCCTAGACTATGTTTATATTGATTGTGGGTCGTGGTTATCTTGGGAAGCCATTGTCCTGAAGAAGTCATCTTCCATGCTTGGAAAAGGTATGATGCTGAGAGTTTATCAGCAGTGAGATATAAGGTTGGGTGGAACATTATGGATCTACATCCAGGTGTTGCTTCAATGAAGTTAATTGAAGCGTGTAATAAGGAACAATGAGATGGATTATTTCCTGAACTAGCTCTATGGAGTAGAGCAATTGACTTCAAGTTGCAGTATGAGTGCCAGAATTGGTGCTGGAAAGTAGAGCACCAGATGGATGACAAGCTTTCAATAGCTAAAGCTTAGAGACTTTAAAGAGTTTGAATGGTACACGGTATATAATGCACTAAGGATTTTTTTTATTTTTTTTTTGAAAATTTTGTTGTACATGGGTAATTGATGCACTAAGGACAGTGCATAAATAAGGGGAGGGGATTGTAATATCCCTAGGATGAACCCAATTGTAAAAATAATTGCAAATGTAAATACAAATGTACCTAAGCTGGTGATTTGTATCATATATGTTGAGCATACATCTTTCATGGCATAGTGCGCGCATGTACTGTGCAGTAAAATGATGAATTGGGCACGTTTCAGGATACTGCGCGCAGCCTATTAAGTGTGCGCGATATTGAGGCCAAGGAGACTTTATGTATATGGTATGTTTTATAAGCTAGTGAACCAGTTATTATAAGCTAGGATGCTTATGTTTTGATTAGGCCAAAGAGCCTAGATGTTAAAGGCCAGTGCGCCTATTTTTGTACATATCTCATAATTAATATAAAATACATCATTGTGCGCAAACCGACCACGATAAAAGAGATGGGGGGATAAACTCCACTAGTCGGGTAAAGGGTGGGGCCTAAAAGTTAAGGAAAGGGAATGAGCTAGGGAGCTTGAGCCAAAAAAAAAATATTATATTAATATTTCTTTAAATCATAAAGTATGGATAATTATTTTATCTTAAGTTCTAAAGTTGCGGACAAGTGGGCCAAAGTAGCTTCCAACATGACAAGTGTCAAGTTGGAAACATGCATAAATATTTTTGGACTTAGTTCATTTCGGGGATGCCCTTCATTCAGACGATCATCTTTCCTCTGATTCATCCATCACTGAGATATACAGTCAATCATCCATGAATATTGGTAGCCATTGAACTATCTTTTGTATCTAAATGACTTTACCTAAACCTGTATCCAAAGCCTTCTGTTGGGTAACTGTTAGCTTAGGAGCAGGATATTGAAGAAGCGGGTTTTCAGGCCCATGGGATATTGAAGAAGCGGGTTTTCAGGCATGTGGGATATTGAAGAGGCAGGTTGTCAGGCCCGTGAGCAATTCTCTAGGTGAGAGAATTTTTGGGGATTGATTTTCGAAGATGCTAAACTACAGTTGCAGGGCTCTGAGACTTCCTACCCGACCTATTGCTGAAGCCCTAGAAGGGAAGTGGGGCAGCCAAGGGACTGTTGAGAACAGAAGGGGCACACTTCCTTGGGTGGGACAGGCATGTGGGGAATGAGGGACTGTAAGTTGTTAGTTGAGTGAGCACCTAAGACAGAGTCTTTCCTGTTGTTCATGAGCCTTTAGCCTGGTTAGGAACCCATTTACCCAGGTGGAGTTTAGTCCCAGATCGGGGGTGACTCACTATTGAGAGTGATGAACAGTGTGGTCTAAGGTTGGGAGGTTCGTGGAAGGACTTCACGCAGTTGGTGATATTGTCACAAAGATAAGTGTCAATTGTGTGATTAATTTACATGCTGCATTGTTATTCACGTGTTATTTTTATGGGTTTAACCTATGCATGATTATAACTATATGTATGCTTATGTGTATTGCATGTATATGCTGCATGTATATGTTTACTAATTTTCAGTGTGAATCCATCCATTTACATAGCGTATTTGTTTGTTCACGTTTTATATATATTAATCTTTTGCGAGAGTTCTGTGTGTGCATATGTTTTAATTGCATGCAATTAGAAAATTATATGAGACATAACTTAGTTAGGATGCAAAGTATGTTATAGTATGTTCCGCACGAGAACAGATGTGTTCTCTAGAGTAGCGTGTCCCGGCATGAATGGTCGGGGACGTTACAATTGGTATTTGAGCATGAAAGAGTGTTCTGGAGTAGCATGGCCTGGCCTGTATCAGGATGGGAATGTTACAAAGACGGTTTCAGAGATGAGTAAAGCGTCTGAGGAGTGGCTCACCCTTGGCCTGTGTGAGGCTTGGGATGTCACATTTCCACTTGTTGAGTTGTCTACGATTCTTCTTCCTTGCTGACTTGTCATCCTTGATCTCCTCGTCCAACGGCTTGCTTTCTTGGGCTTCGCTCCGTCTTTTCTGCTCTTTTGCTCACTTTGACTCAGTAACGGTCACTGTGTCTTCCACACAGTTCGTATTTCGCCTTTTCTTCCTTGATATTCACTTCCTTCCAAAACCAAGGGCCAACATGACTTCTAGTAGTTTCTCTCTCACATCAAAGTATTGATTGTAAAGATTGCACATGCCAATGATCATCTTCAACAAATACTCTCCTAATTGCATCAATGTGCAATGAAGGTACTTAAGTATCCCATACTATTCTATCTATCTCTACATTTGAGGTTTCCCATAACCTTATCTTGGAGCCCCTCTATCTCCCACTCTCTCTAATGAATCAACATCAGGGGTATTTAAAAAAAAACATAGAAAAAATCATCAATATTGCATGATTTATTCTTCCTATGCAACATTATTCCATGTTGTTTATCCCACATAATTACGCAAGCCACACAATTGTGTTTTCCCAATTATAGATTCACATGAATTTCTCGTGCAACTAACGGTCTCCTTGGGAACATGATATCATAATAAATTATTTATCACTCTTCCTCATGAATGGTTAGTAGTAATACCATTGCAAATGTTAACATTTTATTGACACCAAAATGTCCCCCATATAAAGCAGAGCGGATGTTTTTCAAAAGTCAAAACTTGTGCCTGTGAGAATGTAAAGTTGATCAATATTATACGTCAACCCTTGCTTGATAGTGTAATCCAATAATCAAACATGGTACATTGTTATAAGGGTGAGGATCATAGTAAGGAAGATCCTTCCAAACTTGATAAATAATATATTAGAAAATCTAAAATGTTTAACACCAAAATTTTACAGTTTTTTATGTCGCATCAAGTGGGAAAGTAAAATTCTCATGCGGTCAACCAAACCTACATTGAAATAAGAGAAAATATATTATCATAAGAGAAAATAAGAGAAAATTCTCTTGCACCTGTGAATAAAAGACCTTCTCACATTGACTTGGAAGGACATAGGGCTCTCTACTTAGCTCATACCTAGTAATACTAATCATGATAAATCCATTATCATGATCAATAGCAATCCTTTCATTACCTTGTAGCAAAAATATGTACCACTTAACCTTAAAAAAAACTACTTTGAAGGATTCCAAGCAATGTTATTATAATTGGACTGGTTCCGGCAAAATTGGCTAGTCCAACTGGTTCTGGAGTTGTATGGTCTAGTTGAAGGCTTCAAACTAATAATGGCATTTTTCATACCTAAACCGATCATAAATGCCAAAACCAATTGGTTCCATATGGAACCATGTAGTAAACGATGGACACCACTTAAACTCATTTTTTTTTAAATCAATAAAAAAAAAGTGAAACACTAAACCTAACCCTATCCCCCTCTAATATTTTTTAAAGAGGTCCCCCTAATGTTATTTCACTCACATAATTCATTTGAGCAATTTGGAAATTTTGAGTTGAGTTTCTTGGGATGATTTGGAAAGTTTTTGAGCTGAGTTTCTTGGGCTAATTTGAAGTCGATTCAAGGGTTTATTTCAAAAAAATTTGGGTTGGTTTGGAGTTGATTCAAGGGTTGATTTTCAAAATTTCTAGGATTGTTATAGAGTTGTTTTTTGTTTTTGCTGGAATCTATTTTGGAGTTCTTTTTGGACTATCGGAGCTGCTCTTCTTCTCTTAATTTGGAATTCTTGTGAAGGTATTTCAAATATGCCTTTTAGTTTTTAAACCCTTATTAATAATCTCTTTACAATTGTTGTTTTTTTCCTAGCAATTAAGAACTCCTAGGGTTTTATTTGCAGTTTTTTTTGTTGGTATAAAATTTTCCATGGCTTCTAAAGAGAAGAAGTCATGAGATCAATTCCAATTGGTTGAGAGGAAAATGGTATGCAGCTATTGTTAGAAGGAATTTGGTGGGGGTTAGCCATAGGTTGAAAAAACACTTAGCACGTGCAAGAGGCAATGTAAAACCTTGCCTAGAAGTAACATTTGATAATGAGTACCTATCTTGAATGGAACTTGACCCACTTCCACAACCATAGGATATGAATATTGTTGTTGGATAGGTACTTTCAAGGCTAGGGGAATCAAGCTAGAATCCCATTTTTAAGTCTAGCCATGTTGAGGACATAGATGATGAGAATTCACATTATTCTTTCATATGATTAGATTGTGGAGTCTAGAGTATAGACTGTACTTATTAATTACTACTATACTTAATTTTGGACTCTAGACGCCATTTAGAGCCTCTTTATTGATGTATTTTGGTTTAGATATGTATTGCACTCAATGTTATTTTGGTTATATGCACCCTTACTTGCTATATCCTTGAGAAACTCTGCATATTTGTGTGTAATGATTTGGATTCACATGGATGCACATGAACATATTTATTTTTTTCAAAATTCGAATATTTTATGTATTTTTTGGTCCATTGGTTTTGTGGTCATATTTTGTTTCTGGTTTTTTCTGACTCTGATTTTTGGGGTTGACCAGTTTGATGACCAATCCAGTTTTGATAACATTCATTTTAGGTCTATATCTAATATATATCTTCCAAATATCCATAATATCTCAAATTAGATGTGATTAGATGTATGTCCCCTATGTGAGAAATATTAGTAACCTGAAATTTTGTAGTTATCCCACTATCACAGGTTTTCTTCTTATCATCCAACTATTGGTGCACTATTTTTTTCCATTACACCACATATCTCTATGATGTTTCACCTGCATGGTCGACAATTTATAAATGCATTGTTAGGAACTAATAAATATATGTACAATATAGTTTGAGGAATAAAAAATCAACACAATAATGGGAATTAAAACTAAAAAACAATGGGAAATGGTAGCCTTTCTTTCTTTTGCACCATATTCTATATAAATTTCCTTCAGTGTCAAATTTGTATCAATACCCACATAAGCTCTTCTAATAAACTCCACCACCCCACTCCATGATAAACTATGCTAAACTTATTTACATTGTTCTACCCATGCCTTCGTCCAATCAATATTATTTACAATGTATAAATGCATTCCATCCCACTCTTCACTACCTGGATGATGAAAGAAAAATAGATTTAGGTACCAATCAAGATTAAAATATATATGTGTGAAGATAATAATTACAATAAAAGCTAATACCTTTCACTTTTATCCATCTACCTTTCTCCAACAACACCTCCCCTTCAAATTTGTTGGTGGAATTGACATCCCAAAGGATAGACACATTAATATCACCCACTACTTGGGGTAAATACTCACTAAAATACATCATGGACTGACATACCATATAGCCTTCAACCATTGAGCCCCGTGGATGTGATATTTGTCTAACAAACACCTTACACATTGAGTCACCTAATTCAAACTCTTTAGAAAAAAACAAGGTTGCTTTTTTTCATGTGAATGTCTTTTAAAACATGGAAAAAAACTCAAACAATAGACACGTCAAAACCTTAAATTACATGTTTGGCAAAAAAACAAAATCCAATTTCATTTTGAGCAAAAACAAAATCCTTAAGTGCGACTTAAGAAACAATGTAATATTTAGCATTGGTTAATCAATGTTTGTCAGGGGTGAAAATATAAAAAACAATGATTAGTTTAACTTATTTTAAACGTTAAAAATGATTTGTCAACAAACGTAAGATTTCTATGCCAAATGTAGTCGTGTTTCTATGTGGCTCTTTAATGGATTTTTTTACCAAGTCTTGATCATAGTTGGGTGTAGAGGATAATATTTTCTCAAACCCCTTCCTCTTTAATGTTTTCCAAAGATATGGTAGCCTTCACTTGCTAGACCTAACTTATGTTGGTAATTGTTGTGTATGCATTTCCTCCATCAACTAAGTCTATAACCTTAAGTTATACATATGTTTTGATCCCCATAATTTTATTGAACTCCTTTAAGAACTCTTAAAAGTTTTATAAATATTGATTATCTACCTTTATTTAGTTCCTTGACCTTGCGAACTCCATTTATCCCATTATGATTCAGGTTGTTTTGGGAAATATGTTTAATAAGATAAAAAGTTAAGAGACTTCTTAAAATTCTAAAAATTAAGTTTGTAAGTAACAATATCAACAAAACTTGGGGTTTATCACATGTGGATCTCACCACAAAGATATCCATTATGGGAGCTAGACTTCAAATTCATTTGTTGAACTTCCCAATGAAAACTAGAAGCAAGTGAATGCACAATTTGAATGGTAACCATCTTGGCAACAAAAGAAAAGGTTTGATGTTGTCATTCTTAATTTTAAGGGAATCCTTGAGTGGTCAAATGATCTCTATGATTTTCATTATTTCTATCCATGGAGCAAATGATTTTGTAGATGCATTTACATCCAACTATCTTAGACCTCAGTAGAAGAGGTACCAACTCCCAAGTATAATTTTACATAAATGAGGTGTATTACATGTCATATAATATTCCCACTCTTTCCTACCCCAATAATTTTCATAGGACTAGGGATCACATCTAGAAATGACCCTCAACACAAGAGCTTAGGGACTTAAAATAATTGTTTGATTTGATACTTCCTTACATGCACTTTTAAAGATACTTGAAGACTTCCCTTTTTAATTGTGTTTTCTTACTATGTACATGGCAATTAACGTTATTATTTCTAATTATGGAATCTTTGTTTGACTTATATATTTTCACGTGAACTTTAAAAAAATGCTTGGCATCCTTTATATATATCAAATACTTTGGCAACAAGTATGAAAATTATTTGTGAAACTTTTGCTTTCTTATTTTTCTTCTTTTTCTCCTCTTCCTTTTTTTTTCTTTTTAAATGGGGTTAGGATCGTTTATATTTTAGGGCGGTTTCTTGTTGAGTAGTTCCTTGAAGGATGGACCATTGCTCGAGTATTGCTACTAGCAAAATAACTTTTGACCACGAATCAACAGAACAACCGCTTCGATACCAATTGAAGTGAACCTGATGGTTCACTTCATGAATGCATAAAGTAAATCCCATGCATCCATATTAAATAATGAATATTTATTATATGAATATTCATGATGTTCTCATGAAGTGAACCACTAATTTCGCTTCATATAATGTTCATACTCTATGGGTTCATAGGTCCCACCTTTTAAACAAACTTTTGTTGTATCAATTTGTATCTAGATATGCATTTTAGGATTTGATTTTCTTCTTATAAAAGGTTGTATGTTAATATGTCTTTGTTTCTTTTCATTATAATCAACTAATCATTGATTTGTTTTTCTTCGAGATATATTGATGCATATTTAGGAATTTCCAGGTTGTGTAGACTATATAATACTTGAGGATGAGTAATGTATAGGTGATTTGACAATTTTAAGGATGCTCTCAAGCGTAATGCAATTGCATTTCTATGTAAAAAAGGATGGCGGAATCATAAGTGGATTATATTTTGTTTGGCGTGATTCCTCACAGTTTTGTTTAATTAACCATACTATATATTGTGGCCCCTTACATATGTAACCCTCTATCACTACTTTATCTATAACTTCCAAATAATAAATAAGGGTGCTTGAAGATTGACATAAGCTCAATAAGAAAATTTCAATAATTTTCCATTTTATATTTTCCTTTATGGACTTATAATAGACTTTAGTTGAAGTGTTTTTTAATGTCTAATTAGTGTTTTAATTTTCCTCCATTTTCGGTTCATTGACTAACATCCTATTAATCATTTCACTATTAAATAATTGTTCCATTGGTCACTACTTTGTTAGTGTCTACATTTTTTCGCTAGTGTCTACATGGCTTATAATGTTACATTTTAGAGATTTGTTGGCTTATAATGTTGCATTTTAGTGAAGAAGGCTAGGAGGTTGAGTACTTATCAATGATTTTATGGCTATGGTTGCAAACAACACTATCCTTTAAGATTTTGTTGGCTTATAATGTTACATTTTAGAAATTGTTTTGGCTTATAATGTTGCATTTTAGTGAAGAAGGCTAGGAGGTGAAGAAGGCTAAGATTTTTTTGGATTATAATGTTACATGTTATACTATGAAGTGAGCGAATAATATTAAACACTATGAAGTGAGATAATCATTAGCTCAAAGCATTTTTCATCCTATTCATTAAATGATAAATAATACATATCTAATAGATAGGATGCACCAAGTAGTGAACCAATGATTGGCTCACAACATAATGCTTTATGTTTCCCATGTGAATACACCTATCTTCTTAAAATAACGCTACTATAAAAGATTCTCTCTAAACATCTATCATTACATGTTCATCCTTTCTATTGCTATTATAATCCAAAAAGTCACCCATACTATCACATATTATTCTCTATGTACAAGGAACCATTCCTCACACCAACATGAAAATGATTCATATATCTAAGCCAACCAAGATGTGCATATCGACATGAAATCATTAATAGATTATGCTAAATAAGATGATAATCTTCTATGATTTTTTATTAATATTTAAAATCGTTGTTTAGGATTTTTTTATTTTTTAAATTATAATTTTAGGAAAGGGGATTAGTTAAATTAAACATGGAATGAGATGAATATTTCAAGACTTTTATTAGTTTTTAAGAGTTGTCATAGAGATAAAACATTATTCTGACTTGGGATGAATCATGTACAATAAAAACAATGGATGGATTACATCAGAAAGGGTTTTTAGCTTGACTAGATATGGGAGAAGTGCATCATTGTGTTTGGGTGCATAGTTTGGACTGGTCATTAGACTTAGTTCAAGCATGATAGACAATATTAGTGCATAAATGTATGGAAAATTGGGTTGAGTGACAAAACTGAGCGATTAATGTGTGTTCACAGATGGTTGGTTGGTTCATGTGCTAGTATGTGTCTTTGTTGAAAGCATGGTTAGATAATTGGATCTACCACTACTTGTATGTGTTGGTGATGGTGGCATTGAAAATTCCTTTGAATCCTTGGTAATGTTGAGAGACTATTTTTCTTATAACTTACAAGTCTTGGATTTGTTGAAGTTAGCACACATATTGATCCTTGTGACCTCAATATGTAAGTACAATTGTTTTATTAGAATTCACGACTCTAAAAATGAAAAGTGAAGTGTGGAAACTCAAGATGAAGATTGAACCGAGATGCGGATGAAAACTCCAAGTTTGAGCATGACTCCAATGAAATATACATGTAGAAGCATTTGGTCATATGTATCATTATTTCTGGCTAATATTTTTTAGCCCTACATGGAAACAATTGTAATGTAAAATTCATTCTTGAATTTGCTTGATAAGGTGTGTTGTAGTTGAAAGACAAATATAGCTACATGTTTGATCTCCTAGGAATGTTAGACATAAATTCAGATCCTCAAGTAGGATACTTGTTCATGACAATGCTAGGAATTGGGGTGCTTAAAGATCAGTGAAGTTGCATTATTCTCACCATGGAAGCTAGGTGTTGATGGAAGATAACATTTTGAGTTGGAATAATGAGATTGCAACAGAGAAAGACAATGTTGTTTTGGATGCAACATAGAGTTTTTTAGAGTTTGTTCCAAAACCATGATGAGGATAGTTCATATGATGATTAGTTGATGATGGAAAACAAGGTAAAGTTTATGTTGTGTTTAATAAAAACAACGAGCATATGGAAAAATGAATTACACCTAGTGTTATCCCCTAAATTTTTCTCACTTATGAAATTTGAGTGCTCATACTTAGAAACATTGTTGGATCCTTTATAGCTCACATAATGCAGCCTATCATGTGATTTCATGACTATTTTCACTCCACTTAGTAAATTCAAACCTTTAGTTGACCATTTATAGGGTAGCATGATATATCATTTATTACTAGAGCCAATCACACTGATAATCCTTCAATAGTCGCATGACCCTTGTAAAACTAGAAATCCAACTATTCCATTGCTCATAAATGCCACAGGGCTTGTCGAAACAACACGGGGGATGTGTACATACCAAGTTGGACCTCCTACATCATGGATTCTTAGTCCTCTGGCCTTCCTCAAGGCCTCATCAAGCACATGGGTTCCCACTACTAAATAAGGAGCATTCACAATGGGAGCTATTTCAAGTTTGGGTTCCATTTGTACCTATAAAAAGGATTCATGGGGATGCATTAAGAAGGTGGAATTCATAGCAAAGTTATTATGTAGGAATGGGATTGGAGATTTCATAAATGATCATTCTGACTCCCTCATTTCTAGTTTATTTTCCTTTTGCTGTTTGTTTTCCCTTCAAAACAACCATCCACAAAAGGACATGCTACCCACATACGTCAAAGATTGAGATCGAGCATACAAGGAAGTTAAATGACCCTCCCACAAAGAGATTTGGAGCCCATTTGTTGCAACATTTTCTCTACTAGTAATACATTACATTACTTATATTGCATTCCATTTGAATAAAATCAAACATTACTTCCCACTCAAAATATTTTATTTGAATCTAGGTTGAACTAGTTGCTTGCATGTTGGTACCCTTTCGTTTACTTATGAGGTATTAGATTTACAATTAGTTAAGAATGGGTTTTTGTACACCATTGCAGCAAAAACACACACCAAATCGATGACTCCACTGAGAAGTTGGATCAAATTATCTTACACTTGGTTGTTTTTATTCTCAGTTTCTTACCTCTAGTAGTTTCCAAGCTTAGTAGGACCTTTTATTTTTCCTTAACCTTCAACGGGAAGGGTTTGGATTTTCAAAACTTTGAATCTTTTATTCCCAACATTTTGCATGTCTATGTGTCTCCTTTCTATGCCATTAATGCGAGATTTTCTTCGAATTTGAATCCACTCACGCCCACCTTCACTTGTAAAACTTGCATAACTTTTTTGTGCCCCTAGTATGATTCATGTTTATACAATTAATGTAGTCTTTAGTTTAGTTTATTAAGTGCATGACTATCAAAATCACGTGACTAAAGCCCATGTGACCCATCCAAAACAAATTTAGTTTTTAAGTAGTAGTTGGGTTTTTTCTAAATTTTTGAAGGGAACTTCAATTTTTTCATTAATTATTGATTATCCCAATTATGTTGTTTAGTTTGTTGAAAGTTTAGGAATTAATAGAACATTGTAGGTAAATAATAGAATTCTTTTTTTTTTCAAGTAGTGATCACTTTTATAGTTTTTTAATTCATTCGCACTTGCATTTCCAACGTTACTTCAACATTTATCATTTTTGTTATCATTGCACTTATGCACACAAATGGAGCAGCTAAAGAATCTTCATTTTGCGCTCATTCTCGATCTTAGTGAATCAGATGTGGATGGAAGTTTGAAACATATTTTTTGACACACCTTAATCAAACTTGTTTGCTTCATTACACCGTGCTCAACTCTTTAAAAAGAAAGCAACTTAAAACCTAATCAACTTAAACCCTCCCTTGAGGAAAAAATAATTTATTATCTAGGCTAAGGTTGTGCAGATAGACATCCAAGTAATTCCCCATAATTGTTTTCATGCAAACATAGTTGTTTTCCTAGACAACTTCAAAATCCTTTCTTCCAGATGTGATTACTAGTATAAGGAATGCACTCCCATTTGAGTGTAAATGTTTATATCAAGAACGATAGTTTAATGGAGCCACCTTGCTCTTTCAAGCTATGTTGTCACCCCTTAATTTTTGGAATTCGATAACCCCTTGTCCACAATCCATGAAGAGGTAGCTTAGTTTCCAAACTTAGGTTTATCGTTGGGTGGTTTTTGTTGGATTGCAGAAGCACCTGAGATAGATAGTTGCTGCCCTCTGGGACCTTTTCCCCAAGAGAACTTCACTATAACTATCGCTGTCATATCTTCACTCATTTTCTTTGGAGGAATTCACCTCTATCCATCAAGGCATTTTGAAGGCTCGGTTATTATTTACAGTTTGAGTGAAAATCAATAGAGTCTTAGGATTATGATTTGACTTTGCAAAAAAAACATCACAAAGAAATATTACATCAAAATCGTACATTATGAACTATTGAAACACACTTATCAAATATTTGTTGCACCAATTAAGCACATATTTCAATTTAGAAACATTGTTCTTTGAGTATTTCAGTTTTTTTATAGCACCATTTTATTTTCCTATCACCTCGTAGAATAGAAAAAATTTAAACAACTCAGAACTAAAACAAACTCCTAGTCACATCAACATTCCCTTAGGATTCACAACTTCCCTAATTTCTTAGGAGGGGTCCTTTCTATTTCCACCTCTTCAATGAGGAGTATTAGATATCCTTCAAACCCTAATCTAAATTCATTCACATTGGGCTCATCTTTGTTAATATCATCCTCTACTAGCTTGTCTTCATGAAGCTCTACCCCATCTATCTCATTAACTATCCATCCATCCACTATGGATAGACCAAACCTATCGTACATGGCTACCCTAAATATTCTATATTTGGAGAAAGCTCATTAATGATCCTATCTAGAATGATTCCTCTTGGCCACCCATGTTGACCAAGTTACCCTCTGACATTCCCAAGTTTGAAGGTCAACCCAGAGAGGATTTTTCCAACCATGTTATGAAATTTCATCTATGATTATCCTCTAATAACATTACAAAAGATTCCATATGACTTAGTTGTTTCAACACACCCTCACTGAGGTGTTTTCCAAGTGGTACATTGAAGAAATAGTTGTCACTCAAGGTCCACCTTCAAGTCAATATCCAAGGATTTTTTACTTTATTTCAATTACCAAATTGTCACAATACATGTGTCAAAATTCTCACCAGTTGTCACTAAACCATAACCATCCATATCTTAGATCACATCCACGAGTGGAATAGATGACATATTTTTTATAAGGTCGAGCTCAAAGGCCCCCTCCTCTTGGATGGGTTTTTGAAGTCTCTCCTCCCCATTATCATTTAAGATGTGGCCACTACCATACTTTAGTTGGAAGACGAGGCC
>JASDQU010207313.1:0-28414 GCA_032191745.1 Picea mariana
GGGAGCACGAAGAGCCTTCTATCAAGATTGCTTTTGCCCAAAGGAAATCCTGGCTTGGAAGACCTTGCTCAAACTGCAGAAGATTTTAGAGAGGTAACACATTTTAAACTATTTTTAAGTTACAAGTTTTGGTGGCTTAGGCGAACATTTCAATTGTTCATTAGCCACCAAAAGGGAGAGATTTTGGTAGTCAATGTTTTCAAAATTTTGTCTCTTTAACTACCAAAAGCACAGAAACAGGGCAGAATGCTACAATTTTTGCACAGGTCCAAGATTTAGTGTCCCAAATGCCTCGAAGGTGGATTATAATGATGAAACATAATTAATTGCATCAGTATCAAAGTTCTATTTTTGTGTTTGAGGTGTTTTGGCCAGGTGAAAATCAAGTTAAATGAATTCCAGATAGTAAGGAGCTGAAAGGTTCATTGCCTTGAGATTTAATTCCATGCTTGGATCGAAACCTTATTTATCAGCTCGAGCTCAAATTAAATTTGGGGGTCATGAAGMATTATGAAAGACAYTRTCCATTTGAATTGCTCACTGTTCTAGGTGTAGAATTGATTGGCTTCAGAGGGATGGTATATTGCTGCTAGATTTGTACAGGTTGTTGAAGCCAAAAGGCTATTTTGCCTACTCTTCGCCTGAAGCATATATGAAAGATGAGGAAGATCTTCAGATATGGAATGCCATGAATGACCTTGTCAAACGCATGTGCTGGAAGATTTCATCAAAGAGAGATTAGATCTGTGCATTTGAGATGCTTGCACGTTGCTTGTGTGTTTTACTTGTTTTTATCAGCGTGGGAGAAGAAATTAAACAAGGCAGAGCTTTCACTAGTGCACAGGGCAATTTTACAACTAGTTAGTTTGTGAAAGGCTGCGCTTTCACCAGCTAACCGGCGAATCATAAGGCGAGTTAGCTGGTGAAAGCACAAAAATCATTTTGAAAGCTAAGGATGGCGCAGATACCTTAGTGGGAAGTGAAATATCTCATTCTCTTGCAAATTTAGAGGTCATAGCCAAGCCTAGTTCCTTGGTTGAAAACATTGAATTTTGTGGACTTGCGACTGATGGTCATCATATTGTGAAATTTCTAACTGGCAAAGGTATGGAAGAGCAAAGTGAAATGGTTGTGCATTTTGGCGATGCTTCAAGTGGTAAAAACTCAGATAAATCACATGCAAAAATAGGAGATGATAAATTATAAAGGCTGAATGACTCCATGCCCAATACTAAAGGCACAAGGTCTGCTAGGTTCTTGGAGACCTCACAAGGAGGTATCCATCCCACTTGGAGCCAGATGTTAGCGATCAAAAATGCATTGGCATTTTTGATAGAATGATGCCTAATATTGTAAGGAATATTTGACTCACTTCCCTGGCTCCAAATGCAGATTTGAAAGCACCATTGTAAAGATTAGGATTTGTAGATGTCTATCGACTATTTAAGCATGCAAAACGGACTCTCCATGACTGAAAAATTTGATTTTGAAAAAATCTGCGCTTTCACTAGCGCAGAAGGCAGAATTATAACTAGTTAGCTGGTGAAAGCTCCGCCTTTCACCAGATAAGGAGAGGATTTTCGGGTAAATTAGCTGGTGAAAGCCTGTCACGACCAAAATAGCTGAATTTTTGCCCAGATGGGGATTTTGGGGGTTTGAATGGTTTGAAATCTTCTTCAATAAGCTGGTTATGAATTATCAAATCAAAATCTGAAGGCCTTTCTTGGAGATGAAAGTCAAAAGGGAATTTCTTGACTAGATTTGGTCATTTTCAAGGGAAAAATGATAGGAATCAAATGACACATCACCCAATTCGAATTTTATCTTTGGAGGACCAAATCAAACAACCTTGGGAGGCTAAAACTGCACTTCATCAACAATCTACTATTTTTAGAGATCATTAAATAGGACCTTTCCTATTTTGTTTTCATTTTCCATTCTAGATCCATTTTTATAGGATCTCATCCTACACTTGTTGTATCTGTTTTGATTTGACTATTTTTAGTAAATCTAATCCATCTTTCAAGGATCTAGATTTCATCTTGTAAGGCTATAAAGCCAAAGACATTTGGAGCACTAGGGGAGGTTCAATTCTGGATGCAAAATTTACATTCTTTGTAATAGACTTTCATGATAATACATTGGACAATTTTCTCTCTTTATTGATGTCAGATTCCTCTCTTCTTCTATACTGTCATTCAAGTTGTCTTAACTGTCATATGACTGTCATCTCATTGTTCAGTTCACAATTTGAATGTTATAAGTTGCTATCATTGTTTATTAAACCCATCCCTTAGTATCTGGTTTATAAACATTGGTTTCTTCACCCATTTTTAAACTATTTATCTGATTATCAGTCCTTGAGAGCACTGGATTATTTGATTATTGTTAGTAGTCTGGATACATTGTTATATTTCAGTTATCCCATTGATCCATTCATTTTATAAGTTACCAAGCATCTTTGGTTTACAACCCCAAAGAGTTTTTTGGAGTGATAACAGAAGTCATGTTAGGTTTCCTGTTGGTTTGTTTTCTATCTGTTCAATCAGTTCGTGTCATTTTTGATGAATTTATTGCAGAGAATATACATCAACAACATGTTAACTTCAGCTCGTTGAGACATTTCATATACTACACTCACTTGCTGAAAATGTTTCTAGAATCCAACCAAATTGAATTTCCCGAGACTACTTTTATTTCGACCGAGTGTAAAAGGATCACCATGCTCATCTTCATCAACAAGATTATGTCCAGGGTATACAGTCTCATTTTCGGTTTTGATCTGCCGAGAGTTCTAGAAGAAATGAAAAGCTCATTACAGCCAAATCTAGAGAGCATGGTAGGAGACTGGGTGTTGTTCACACAATCTACTGTGATTTGGGTATATGGATACCAGGAAGGACCTTATCTTTTACCAGTTTTTCTAATGCCCAGGATCTTTTCTTTGGAGTTCATAAGACAAAGAATTATCTCAGAGACTGAACATTTTCTGAAAGCACACAAGGATTCTAATATGAATTTTCCTTTCACAGTAGGTCCCTTTGTGGTGAAGAATAAGTCATGTTTTCCCCAGATGCAATCCAAGCTCAGTGAATTTGGTTTCACACAGGTGCAATGGAGAAGATATGATCTACATCAGATCATATCAAAGAGAAGATTGGCTAGTAGACAAGGCCCCTATGAACATGAACATGTCGAAGGATTCGATGAGTTGGCAAATCTAGAGACTCGTGTAGAGATGGAGGTCACCATGCAGCATGATAAAAAAAAACCAACAAAAGCAGCTTCTCAGCAGATCTCATCACGAAAACCTTCCCCTAGGTTGGTTATCAAAACTCCTAAAATGAGCGTCTACAATAAGAGGAATAGTTCAGAAGCGCTAGGTGCCAGTAGCCAACAAGACAGTATCAAGAGAATGAAAATCACATCATCATCCCAAGTAGTTGACGTGGAAGAAGAAGAACCCAAAGGAAAAGCATGCATGGATATGGTAGAGGCTACATCGAAGAATGAAGAAACCAGTATAGAAAGTAGGCCACAAAACGAAAGCAGCACAAAGGTTTTCAACAACAGGAAATATATATTTAGCCAGATGCCTAAGGCAGTGTATCAGTCCAAGGAATATTTAATGAATCAGTATGTTGTGAAGGGAAGTATGGAAAACAATGAAATAAGATAACTTTTACCTGAAGTAGAAAGGACTTCTCATCATAAACCTTCCTTACTCTCAGTCATAGATGTGGAGAAAAAGACATTTAACATTGCAGTGGCTGATGATGACAAGGTATCCGAGATCAAAATGCACTATGAAAACATTGCTGCCCTTGACAAATTAAAATTCCATAGGAATGTCAGTGACATGTTATATTTTGATTATCTGAGCCTGGCTCTAAAAGTTGCAAGATTAACAACATATGCATCAAAACTAGATGGACAACTAAAGCAGGAAAAAGTGTCCAACAAAGCATGGATGACACAGGTCAAAAGGCTAGAGTCTGAAGGTCCCCAGGGGTTGAAATCTTCTTTGTATGAAAAGGAAAAGATTATCCAAAGTCTAAAGAAAAGGCTGAAGATGTCACCTATAGATCATCCACAGAAAAAATAATTGACTGCATTGGAACAGGAGAAAGAAATATTCAGACAAGAGCCACTCTATTACAAGGCTAAACTGCTGCAATTGGAGAAAGAGAAGGAGAATTGGTCACTAGCTCAGGCAGTGACATCAGGCATGGCAGTCATTATACCTGCTAATACATAGACTGGATCAAGCACTAAGGGGTTGGTCCAAGCTATGTCCTAGGTGAGCTTAAAAACAATTGAGATCAAGAGTCTCAAAGAGAACATGGAAAATTTGAAGAAAGAAATGAAAGTGAAGGATGAAAATATGGCTCAACTCCACAAAGAAAATCAAGATATGTAGGAGAGAGTGAGAAAGCTAAAAACCAGGTTAAAGGGAAAGACGTTATTGCAAGGAGCCAAACATGTAATATGGGACGCTATTGCTGCAGAGATTGCTAAATTTGGGGTTTATCTGAATTTTATCAATGACAAAGATAATATGGCTACTACAACTCAGAACAAATGCATTGTTGTAAATGAAATATTAGCAAAGAATTCCTCAGAGTGGGCCCAAAATGCTATTGATTTACTGAATGTCGTACCAACTGTTGAACTTCAAACCATTGGTGTGGAAGATAGGACTGTGTTGATCATTTCAGCCAGGAGGATCATTGCTAAGAACAACTTACTCGGATCGGTCTGGAGCAAAGCTATGCAAATGGAATACAACATACATGAGTTTAAAGACGCTTTTGAAAAATTGTTCACCAAAGGTCTTCCATCATTCTGGGATGGTAAAGGCTCGTTATACAATCAAGAAGACTATCACTCTCTCCTCATGCAATGAAAAATGGATCATTCTAAGTTCAAGGATATGGAAGAAAGTCTGAAAGGCCCGATTCTGGTAGAGTATTTGGCTACAGATTTTGAAATTTTAAACAAGTTTAAAACAGTGAAGGTCAGCATGCCAACCATATCCTATGCTACATGCATTAACTTGGAAATTTTGATTAAAGAGATGATGGATTATGAAATCCCCTCTGATCCACAATGGAAATAAATCATGTAGTTGGGTAAGGTAAAGTGAAACATCTCCAGAATCAACAGGTGATCTTGAGGTGTCACCATTTTTGCAGATCCGTCAAAAGCTCAAAGTGATGCAGATGGCACAGAAGAAGTCGGACAGTCACATAAATTGTTCATGATTTTGAAATGTTTTATTTTTGCTAATTATTGTAAATTGTTTCGTATACCAAAACTGTCAGTCAAAACTATTAAAGAAACTGAAACGTTTCAGTTTCAGTTGTTTTGATAAAATTGTATAAGTATTGAGATACTTGAATTGATTAATGTTGGCAGAAGTGCAAGAGCACCTTTTGGTTGCATCAAACTCTATTTGTAAATTTTCTGAATCTGAATTGAATATAAATGCAAAATATTTTGAAGTCTCTATGAAAATATTTTAACGGGTGGTGATATGAGCCTTCTTTCCATTCCTCATATGTATTTCCTGTAACCTATCATTTCATTTACATTTTCTTCTATTTAAATTGAAGAGTTTAAAGGCCCATAATTTGTCTTGTGACGCTCTTGGCTCAAGAAATATAAATTGTGTAATGCTCTGATGCAGTTATTCATTCTCTTTATCTTCCTACACTCTTTTTAAATTTAAGAATAATTCAGATTCATCGTCTCATTTAGCCTTTGTTCTCTGGAGAGTTCTATCAATCGATGCATTGTTTTCGTTCACTTTCATAATTTTGGCTCCATAGCCCATAGTGTTCCTCCCCTTCTTTTCCAGCAACTTTATCAAAACCCCCAAAACAAACCGAATATAGCCACTGATTCCCATAGATATATCAAGTGACACGAGAGAGCCCTCTCTGAGTTGAGAAGGCTAGTGCCTCAGCTCTAAAGATGGCTGAAATAGTTACCTATGTCATTTGTCTATTCAGCCAGACAAAATTTACAGATTGCTAACAGGTTTCATGAATGAAAGTACATAACTGGATGATTCCTGAAAGAGAAGAACAAAGAATGGAATATTGTGAAAAGTGATCAGTCTTACTATGATGGATCTCTCTCTCTCTCTCTCTCTCTCTCTCTCTCTCTCTCTCTCTCTCTCTCTCTCTCTAACTATGTATCGACGAGCCTTTTGTATTCTCCTTTGCTAAAATTACATGATCGGTAGCAACTACCTCTTCTTGATTTGGTTCAGATTAAGTCATTCTTTAACCAATTTTTGATATAGTCTCTCATAAGCGCAACAATTATCTCATGCCTTACTCTTATATCAAATAGAGTGCTTTCCATATCTCTAAAGTAAATTGAAATTTGGTGTAATATATCTTCAATATCTTCATTTTTATTAACATAGATGACTAACCAACTTTAAACTTATGGCTCTATATACTCGATCAAGCTATTAAATTTTTCTACTGACACAACTTTCACTATTTCAAGATGTTCTTCAAATTGCTCTCTTGTCATAATAACATAATTTAACATTAATTTTAGGTCTTGAAATTCTCTTATTGTTCTAGGATTGAGTCTAATTCAATCAATTTCAAATATAACTCCCATTTTTTACACTTAAAGTGTCACAATCGACCAATATTTCCTTTAAAGACTTTATTCTTTTAATTCAACATGATTTTAGTTGTTTTATAAGAGTAGGGGATGGAGAATCTTCTTCCTTTCTTTTTAATTCACGCATACTTGGAAATTTTATAACATATGTAATAACAACCTGTTTATAGAATCCCTCATCATTCTCTAGATCAACCCGAAGGTATTGTATTAGATTTGTAATTCTGGACCCAAAGAAACAAAACCATTCACAAGTTTCCATGCCTCAAGAATTATAGACATTCGTTTCTTAATATTCTCTGCAACATACCTTCTGACTGCAGCTAATAGGATCAATTTTCCTCTCAATTTTGAACTGGATTCTGACATTCTGTCAAAGTTATTCTAGGGATGAACTGTTGCAATCAGGGTAACAAATATGGGCGGTGGAATCAACACATTCTCCAATTCTTTAATCATGTCTGTAAGTATAGCATGTTCATATTCCATTTCACCCATTGGCATATTCAAGACTACACCTGTGGCTTCATGGATCTATACCATCTTCGATGATGGAACCCCTTTTAGGTCAAATTATGAGCTTGACCTTCCTTGAAATTTTTTTTTTTTGAATGATTTTTTTTTAAAAACTAATTTATTTGAATCTTTATCAAACAAAGTGTTATGCAAGGTGATGGATTCTTCTTCAAAGAGAACTGGTTGTTGTGTGACTAGGTCTGATGAAAATTCTTTGCTTTCTTGAATCCTTTGTTCCTCATCAGGGAATTGTATATCCTGAATGTTTGCATCCAAGTCCATGTCTTCAAAAACATCTTGATATTTAGTTATGACCTCATTTACTCCCTGCTAATTTGTTTGCCTTTTTCTTTTACTAGTTACTAGAAGTTTATGGGGTCACTCCAAAATTCCCTTAGGAGGATTTGATCTCCTCCATCGAAATTGCCAGCTGAAGATTTATTTTTCTCTTGAAATATTAGTTGAGGGTTTTGTTTTTGTGGGCCGCTTCTTTGAGAAGAATTTTGAGACTGCGTGCTTCTTTCATTTACAAATTTTCCATGATGTCGATGTGGTCCATTGGTACTAATAACAATGTCAATATCTTCAATAGGGAATGCCTCAGGGTTTTTTCCATCATCTTCCTCTTCTCCAAATAAAAAAAGTGTTCGAATATGAGACACTGTAAACCACATAGATCATATGTTTCATGAAAAATTTATTGGGTTCAAACCCTTTAATTTGTTCTTCCATATATAAATCAAACTGATCAAATTGAACTACATATTTGTCAATGTTTGCAGCATTCTTCAATATTATTTCATACATTTTCCATGGCAAGGGAATACATTTATTTTTCCTCCTTTCATGGAAGAAGTGAGCCCAAAATTTATACTGTTTACAAACTTCAACAACAAATATCATGTCTTATACATAATACGGGAGCTAAAAAAGCCTTTCTCAAGAACAATAAATCCTAACAATTCTATAATGGTCCATCACTTCAAAACTTCCTCTTTTATCCATAAATGTTGTCGCTTCTAAAGAAAGTCTTAAGGTACCAGATCAAAATATGATTTTCTTAAAAGAAGAAACAAATGAATTGTAAACTTCGTAAAAATGGTACATGGCCTTTTTCTTCCATAAGGCAGGGTACCATGTATGAATTGGGTCAATTTTTCAATTGAACTGTTTGGCTAATTGTAGTCCTTTGAAAACATGACAACGTGTGATAAAAAATATTAAATACAAAGACATGTATAAATTCTTGTTCTTCTTAAAATTTGATAATTGAAAATATATTTTGCTAGAAATGATTTTTTCCTAGTCAAAAACTACTTTCTCATGAATAGAAAAATATAGAAAATACAGAGCTAAATGAGAAATGGTAGTAGTCGATTCTTCCCTAGCTACCCTAGAAAATAACCATGCCATTTCTCGGTAGGGGTTTTTTAGCATATTGACCTAGATAATTGATAAATCTTCTGGCATCATTGCCAAGTATTCTAGATATCATTGCAAGAGATCCCAACCACCATTTCTATCCTTCAAGAAATCTTTAGCTTCATCACCTTTAAAAGTCATCATTGGATATAGTAGCCTGAACATTTTCTTGAAAGATGAAGGTGCCAACGAAATAGGGGATTCTCCTTGTAGCTAAATAATCCTCTGGTTCTTGTCGTACTTATCTATACACCACATAACTAGCTCTTTGGCATCAAAAACGTCTGGAACACAACCCGCTTTAGTAATTCATGATGTTTAGATATCATTTTAATTTCTCTCTAGAGGTGGAAATGTAGAATAATATATGTATGCTCTAGACCAGTGAATTTTTTTATCTTCTCATCTGAATATATTGATGGTTTCTCCACAAAATCTTTCTTTTCTTTTGGATGTCATGCTTAATGAAGTTGGCATATTATGTACAATATTTTGGATTGTTAATACCAAAGAAAACCCTTTTACCATAATATACCTTGATACTCTTATTTCAAAGGAAATATTTATATGAATTAAATTTGAATTAATGGAGGATTGTCTCGAGAAGGTCTCCATTAATAACACCCTTTTAATATTTTAACCACTTGCTATTTTTCGTAAGATATGCATTTAATATACCTTGGGGAGAGTGACAAGAGATGCATGTATTACCATGGGATAAAAAGGATCAGACGTATGAAGGAGTATCAAAACAAAATAGCGGAATCACGAACCAGGGAACCCACGGTGAAGATCTTAAAGAAATGATTAAGTATGAGACTTGGATCGGTCAGACAGAGGGGTGGGAAGACTTGGAGAATTATAATATGACCCTGAACCCATGGTGAAGTGTTGAAAAATCGACTAAGTATTGAAATGTTGAGAGAGAAATAAAGTATGAAAAATGACTAAGTATAATGAAACAAACGGATGGACGAGTCGTGGTGATAATCAACTAAGTTGGTTGAGTGACATGTACCCACAGAGAACATTTGAAAATGTTTTAAGTATGGTGCGAAATGAGGATGACAGAACATGACACTACATTTTGGTAACAACAAAACTTTGAACTTGAATAAGAATATGTAATGAACCCACAAGAGACTTGAAATAATATAAGTATAGGTGTAAAATGGATATGACATAATACAATGGTGCATTTTGGAGGACGAGGAAATTGGTTCAAAGAAGAAATTGACTCATAAACCCATGAAAAAATGAAAAATTTTCTGAAGTGTGGGAATTATACAAGGGAATATTTGTGAAAGTATTTACACACTTTTGGGTCAACATGGATTCGATGGGCCTTTCAGGGGGAATTATAATGGGTTTTTACACTAACTATACACTCATAAGTGTTTTTTCCATTGTGTCAGGTTTATGCACTGAGGTTTCTTGCAAGGATTTGGATAGAACCTTTTAAATTCTAAACTTGTATGGACCATATGAAGGTAGGGAGGATCTTTGGTCCAGGTTATTTACCTATAATTTCTTAAGTTCAAGATACTTGATAATTGGTGGTGATTTAATTTTTAATTTGAGTTAGGATGAGACATGGGGGAAGTCATCCAGGGAGGATCGTCTGTATAATTTTTTCAATGAGCATTTCGAAGAATTCGGTAGGTTGGATATAGAGCTCATTACTTTATGCCCTATTTGGTGCAACAATTTGCTTGCTACTATTGATAATCACTTGGATAGGCTACTATTACCCCTATTTTCTTTGAGTTTGAGAAGGGTTATGGGAATCTAGGAGCCTCATTCAAATAAAACCCATCTTGGTCCAATGACGAGGGATTTTGTGAGTTGGTCAGGAACAATTGGAGTCACTATAAAGAATATATCGGGACCCCAACAAGTGTTCAATTTGACAATAGTATAAGGAATCTCAAGGAATAGACCATGGCTTGGGCAAGGGATCGAAGGTTACAACAAGATTGGGTTCTTAAGGACATTGAATTAAAACTAGAACAACTGTACTCTACTCTATGTCATGTGGTGGACATGGACCCATTTCATATATGGAAATGTGTCATTCCTTAGAATCCCAATTCTCTAATCTATAGCTAGAACTAGAGAAAACCTGGTGTCTCAAAAGCATAACACTTTGGATTTCAGCAGGGGACCAAAACATAAAATTCTTTCAAAAATTTGCAAACTTTCAGAGGAATAATAATACCATTTGGGAATTCTAGGATACAAGTGTTGACAAGGTGAGAGGTTTTCCAAACTTGGTAGCATTTGGAATCAATCACTTTGGGTCCTTATTTAAGGAGAGAAAGCAAGTGAACATGGGATAAATCTTAAAACTTATCGATCAGTTTTCCCGTGTCATTGAGGAGGAGGAAAATCATGGTCTCTTTGGTGAGGTCACTAAATATGAACTCTTAGCCATTATTATTTCTTTTAAATGTGACAAAAGTATGCGCCTCAATGGATGGACAATTGAATTCTACAAAGTGTTTTTTGATATTCTCCGTGATGATATTCTTTGGGTGGTGGAAGAAGTATGACAAATGGGAAAATGGATCGATGTATTAATGCTAGCTTTATTGCGTTAATTCCCAAGAAAGACTGTCCAAATTCCTTCAATGATTTTAGGTTGATTGCTCCATGCAATTGTCTGTATAAAATAATGGCCAAAAACATAGTGGTCCGGCTTAAACTAATCTTATCTTCTGTATTACTCCTAAGAAATTTGGTTTCCTCAAGGGCCAACTCATTCATGAAGTAATTGTCTCTATAGAGGAAGGTATGCACACTATCAAAGTTTCAAAGCATCTAGTCTCGATAATGAAAATTGACCTCTGAAAATCATATTATTGGGCCTCTTGGCTCTACCTCATATTATTACTTCTTCAAGTGGGTTTCAATTTATCTCTAGTAAAGTGGATCATGTGTTGTGTTTCTACATTTTCATTTATTGTCTTGTTAAATGGATCCAACTTGACCTTTTTCCAAGCTGGATGTGGCTTGCGCCAAGGTTTTCCACTTTTCCCCTATTTATTTTTGTTGATAGTGGATGGCCTTAGTAGGTCTTAAAGTCAACAAAAAGAAATTGATGCAAGGGGTAAGACTAGGTGATTCTGAAAGTCTTACTCATATTTTATTTGTTGATGAATTTCTCATATTTTTCTACTGTGAGGAACATGAGGTCCAAACCTTCAAGGACATTCTTGACCTCTTATGTGAGGCCACTAGGATGGTCATTAATCTAAACAAATCTATTGTCTATTTCCCAGAGCTAAAGGATGATTTTAAGCAATTTTTTCCAAGGCTCTTTAATTTTACTTCTTGTGACTTGCATTCAGACTTCAAATGCCTTGGGTTCTTTCTAAAACCCAACAATTAGAAGTTTACTAATTGGAAATGGCTTCTAACACATATAGAAAAGAAAATTAAATTTTGGTGCAACTAGTGGCTATCACGAGGGGGAAGATTGATTATGATCAAGTTAGTAATCAAAGCCATACCAATGTATTGGCACCTATATTGGAACTTATTCCCAAAGGAATTTTGGACGGTATCCAAAAAACATGTTTCAACTTCCTTTGGAAAGGCAACACCAAATATCTAGGTTCTCATTTGGATAACTAGAGAAGTTTATCAATACCCAAGGACTTGGGAGGATGTGGTCTTAAATCCATATGACTATTTGGGAAGGCTTTAGTTGAAAAATCCCTATGGACCTGTTGGTGGGCGTAAATGACACACCGTCAAGTGGAAGGTCAAATCTGGACCAGGGTTTTCTAATTAACCCAAGCCATTTGGAATGAAATGACCTGGCAGGTTTAATGGCTCCGTTGGCCAACTAAAGTCCTAAAAATAATAAAATAAATGAAACTGATCTAAAAGCTACAATGCTAAGAATATAATTTTACTAATTACAAGTGTTCAAATAGAAACATGAATATGTGCATATGATTATAAATAGTCTATATACAACTTGCAAGGTTTACTGGAAATCTTGCAAAATGGATATTCTTAAAAGTGTTTATAAAGAGATAAAGAAAGCACATACATTTTTCTGTTTTCTTTTTGAATGTCTAAAGATCTAAAACTAATCAATGCTAAGCAAATATAATTGAAATAAGAATACATAAACAATTAAGGCTATTTCATGTTGTCCTTATTTCATTAATAAATAATTTAACTAAATAATAAGTAAACTAACATGTAACTAATCGATTAAACTGAATTTATCTTCCAGTGTAATTTGAGCTTCTAATTGTCCTGCATATGAGGGAAACCTGTAACGGAACAGTGCTAATAATCCTAGAACAAATTCAAAGAAGCTTTTGATGTATTGGAGTGAGAATATAAAAACAGAATGATAAATGGAAGAGATTTGGTGATCTTATGATAATCAATAACTTAGAATGAAAGAAACTCAATTCAAAGTATTAATGTAATCCATCATTTAATATCTAGAATAAATCGATAATAATCAAATGGCGGATTGATCACAGATACTAAATGGAATAACAAATTATAGACAACATCTAAATACTTAATAATATGAAACATCATATGATAACCAGACTAAAGTTGCATCAAACATAATAATATTTCATAAGATTGAGGCAATGAAAGAACATAATGGGGTAAGCATCACACAAGTCTAAAGCCAATGGTGAGTGGCTTCTCCATAACAGTTCTCCAAATCACATGTCCATAATGTATCCCAGCCAAAGTTCTCTTCACCACTAACATTGATCACTATTTAAACTAGTTTTGGATTAACAAACTCTTGTCATGCAAGATAGAGTGTAATCCCCCAAAAATAGTTTTGTTTTACAAAAATAGTACAACAATAAACTATTCCTCTAGGAGTTGGTTTATCAAAATTTATTACATAATAATTTTTTTTATCAAAATAAAGGAAAGAAACTACAGAACTATACAACGCATGATCCAAGATAGTTTCTCCATGTAAATAGCACCACAATCATCATTTTCCTATAGATAACAAAACAAAATTGATATTCATAAAATAATGCCAACTAACATTCATAAATAGACTGGCTACATAATCGTGAGATCCTGTAGCTAGTCTTATATTAACAAAGAAAATCAAAATTAAATCTTCCTATTCGATTTTCATAACAGAATAAAATGAAATAAAATAAAAAATAATCTTTTACCATTTTTTAAATTAGACAGTGAAGGGTCGGATAGTTCTGAATTAATGATGGCATTGAAATTGGTTGCATTTTTTATAATTATATTACCGGATCTCTTGGGACTTTTACTTGCCTGATATGCGCAAGCCTTCAACTCTTGATTTTCTCGTTCAAGCATAGAATTGCAAGCAAAAAGATGTTTTAATTGTGCCTGTAAATATGGTATGTCCATGTAATAGTGTTCTACACAGTCCAAGTAATTGCCACAATGTACCGATGCTATAGCAGGCCAAGGTTGATAATACTCAACAATGGATGCTTCGACTCTTCCTTTGGCTTGTTTCAAGTCATGTCTAATGCTAGAAAATCCCTCTTGACCTTTCAGAAATGAGGGTAGTCTAGAGACAAAGTCATATTGCTCAGCTTGACCAGTAGTTTTGTTCACGAGACACTGATTATCTAGATCTTCTAATGAAAGGAAATCATTGATATCATCATCTGAGCATTGATCATTGACCTCGATCATTGAGATCGAGCTCAAATGTTCCTTCTTTCAATTTCCTAGACTCTTGGATATCAATCGGCCAGATCTCTTTTTCATAAAATTTAAATCTGATTTATCTTGTTTCTTGCTCTTCTGAATTTTCTTGACAGTAGGTTCGTCACTAAGGCCCTGATTCGGTTCGTTATCAATAACATGGGAAACCTTTCCTTTTAATTAATCCACTACCTCTTCTAATGATTTTATGGGTGTAAAAATAGATCGTGGTTTTTTACCTAGGGGGGTTTGCAAAGAAACAGAAACTGGTTCATTAATTTCACAGTTAATATGTGAATCGAAATCTCGACTCTGGTTCACAGGATTATCAGAATTGGGGTTTACATTTAAAGATGAGTTCAGTATGCTTTCGGGTTGGGAAAAATTGTTCCGACTGAGGAAGATTTACCAAGTGTCCCCAATTTGAGACAAGTGCGATACTAACAGAATCCTTATGAGCCCGTGATGAAAGAGGCTTGAGAGCAGGTTCACGATATATCTCTTATAACATTTTGACATTTTATATAGACTCATCAACAAGTAGAAGGGCATGTTTAGTTTAAACCCTAGGAACAACATCAACAGTCGGATTTGGTATAAAAATACCAAACCATACTTGCCCTCGCATGTTATAAACTGTTTCAGAATCAAAATAAGGTCGTGTCATTGAGGTTTTAGGAGGGTAATAGGAATACCTTTAGGGCATCATGTGGATTTCCGAGAGACCATGAAAAGGCTCCAAGGCATGTCCTCCAATTTAACATTTTTGAACCATTTCTCACCTTCCTGTGGAAGTCTTTTTGTCTGAGCTACAGATTCCTCTGTGACCTCCAATTTCACATCCCCTACTTTGGCTCTGAACCCATCAAATGTTTGAGCAAAGGCTTGTGCGACCATCATGTTATAACCCTGGAATTTCCTAAGGAAAACATCCCAACTGTGAGCCTGTAAATCTTCTATGGCATCGTCATGGGCAAGAAGGGCCTAACAGCCATTAGGTTCGATTCGAACCACAGGGGCCATGGTCACTGTCAAATAGACACAGTGGATATCACAGGAGGGAGGCTTCAACTTCCAATAAATGAGTAGCAAGGAGAGGTCTGTGAAAACCAGAATAACCTGATACATATGAGCATGGGCGATTATCATTGTTGGTGATTTAAGTTTGAAGAGATAGAAAACCAGAGGACGCACAGACCTAGGAGCCATTACACACAATGAAGATCAAACCTTCAACCACTATCAAATGCCAATTCAAACAATGAATGAGGGTCATTAAATGTACAGGACAACATGATGAGGTGTATTTTTGGGTTCATCAGACCTGTACCAAGTGACATGACAACGATATGACTGTTGAGGGCATGAGGCACATATCGATTGTTAAGATAAGGTTCAACGTGTCTAGGAATTTCAAAAATTAAGATCATACAATCAACCATAGAACTGATTAAGTCATATTCCCCATAATACATAAAAATTGTGGCAGTCAATTAATCAATGAGCTTATGAAACTTAAACTTGGCAACATATAGGTTCCCTTAAAGTGTAATCTCTTTGGTAAAAGAATAGAAGAAAAAAACAGACTGCAGAACGGTTACTCAAGCCAAGTTTTTTCATTTCAATTTCATGCTTGCAGTCATGAAATTCAAACAAAGAACAAACGAAATGAAAATGAAAAACTCATAAAATAAGTTAGCCCAAAAAATCGCCTTGAAGCCAAAAGACAAGATCACTTTTAAAAGTAAGGAGGAGGTAGCTACTTAAGATTTTATCTCTTTGTGGAAACTTTTAATAATGATAAAATTGACAAAATTGGTGGCTGCCAACAATGGTGACATACTGGGCGAAGCAGTTATCTCTGCATCACCAGAAAATTTATGTCAGGGGCACAGATGAAATAAATTTTTAGAAATAATTAATGGCAGACCAAGCATTGTGATAATAACTCAGAAAATAACACAGTCATAGTGTTGGATGCATTTATGTATGACAATGTAACTTGGTATCATAGGTGTAATGATGTTTATGAAGATGACTTCAATATCATTGGCAGGGCCACTACTTCCAGCAGGCTTCCATAGCCTTGGCAGGGATGTCATTTAACCCACTCCAGTACCTCTATCCTGTCCAAGAGTCGTCCATTCATGATAAAATCATATTCACACTTGATAAAATTAAAATAAATAACTGAGGGTATTCTTAAACTCAGCATTGCTTCACTGCCAGCAGGCCAGTTCAGTACCCCAACAAAGTTGCCTTGGTACCATGACTGCATTTACCCACTGCCAACATACCTGTTCAGTGTCCCGACGAGTTTACACACACTTCCCACCAATTGTAGTGCTTCTAACTCTCTAAAATTTGTTTATAATTTCCAGAACTTAACGACATTCAAGAGAGCGGGGTGATACTGAAGATTTTATAATCTAGTAATGAAAAGATTGATCATTTAAGAATCATTTTTTTGTTCTGATGACTTTCATCATGATTTGGACAGTTAGATTTTTGTTAAGAAATCATCTCTAGGATGGGGAAGCACACTGAGTTATCCTCATTAAAACAGGGACGACATTAGAATTTTGTTAAGGATAATCACATCTTCCTGTGATTTTAATGAGAAACCAGGAACACCGTATGAACATAAACTTACTTCCGTTGATCTAAGTTTTATCATTTATTGCTCAGGTGCTTGAGATGTTATCAACTTCTGCTAATGAGTAATAATTCAGATTCCCTTCAATAAATGAAATGGTGATTCAAACATAATTACTTATAAAACAAATTGAAATCAAGAAAAATGAAAAGAACCAAAATAAAAATAAAAAACAGAAAAGAAAATTTAAAAATATTTACAAGAGGGTGGATCAGAAATCATCAAGCGAAATATCTCTTGAGAGCCTATCCATTCACTAGGAAAGTGTCCGACTGTCCCTCCAAATTATGCAGACGAAAAGAGCTAGGACTCAATTTTTCAGAAATTACAAATGGTCCCAGCCACAGGTTTTGGAACTTGGTATGTTCCCCCTTACCCTCGTGTGCTTTGTACCACTTGAGAACCAAATCCCCAACATCAAAATCCCTATCAGAAAATGAATTTGCACAAACCAACTCTTTACAATTTGTTGGTGTTGATCCAGTTTTTGTTTCGCTTGTGTTCTCACCTCTTCTAGTTTTAACAAAGCATTTATCTGGTTGTCTAGAAGAGGACACTCTTCTTCTTGAAATTTCTGCGATAATTGCAGAGAAGGAAGTAAGACATGTGAGGGGAAGATGTCTTATCTTCCGTAGATGAGGAAGAACGAAGAATTACCAATGAAATCTTTAGGAGTTACCCTATCATCCCAAAGTGCATTATACAGTGCATTGTGCCAATTCTTGTGATTTTCCGAAACTGTCCTTTTAATAATCTTGATCAAATTCTTATTTGTTGATTCTATTAGACCATTCCCTTGAGGGTAGTAGCTAGCAAAATACTTCAGTTTAATCCCTTTTTCTAGAGCGAAAACATTCATATCAAGGGACGACAAATAAGAGGCATTATAAAAAACTAGACATTCAAGAATTTTGAATCGAGTGATGATATGGGAGTTTAGAAAAGACACTACCTGATTGGTGTTGACCACTTTTAAAGGTACAACTTCAGACCATCTTGTAAAATAGTCTGTTCTTGTGAGGATGTACTTGTGTTGTTGTGAAGAGGGGGGGTTGATTAGTCCTATTATGTTCAGGCCCCATTGCTGAAAAGGTGCATCTACAATAACAGGTTGCAAAGGAAAAGTTGCCTTTTTCACCCATCCTGTAGCCTTTTGGCAGATTACACATTTGTGGGATAGTGTATGGGCATCTTTGAACAAGGTAGGCCAATAGTATCTAGCCCTTATCACTTTGTGGGCAGTGGTGTCTCCACCAAAGTGACCACCGACATCACCGGAATGAAGTTCAACCAACACTTTTTTGGACTCCTCCTTTTCTAATCAACATAGAAACACACCATCAAAGTTCTTTCGAAATAATATATCATTGATTAGCTGGAAAGATGCAGATTTAAGACTAAGTGATCTTCTGTTTTTAGTATCAAGATTGAGGGGAGTAGATCCATGCATTAAATAGAATCTAATGTTCTCATACCAAGAATTGGGTGTAGCTTGTGCACAACGGATCTGTTTTTCGTTACGTTGATTTACAATTGATGTGTTTATTTGACTTTCTTGTTCCTCAACTGAATCAACCACTAGTTTACACAGACCTTGACCTCTAACAATTTGGGAAGGAGTTATTTCAAGGTCATATTCTTGTAGTGATGTGATCCAACTTGCCCTTTTCTCACCCAACTCTTTTGGTACTAACAAGGTTTTTACAGCGGGGTAAGGAACAACAACTTTGGTTCCAAATTTCAACATGTAAGACCGGAAGTGTTTCACTTCTTTAAAAACAACATATTCCTGTTGATCTACTACAGGGTAATTAATTTCTTCTCCTTTAAAAGAAGAGCTCGTGAAGGCAATGGGTATCTCATTTCTTTCAACATTTTTCTGTGTAAGCACAACAACATAATATCGGTCAGAGGAAAAAGTGTAAAGAGTGAAATCCTGAAAAAAACGGGACTCGTCAAGGAAGGGGCTTCTATTATTGCTTTTCTAATTGAACCAAAATCTTGAATTTCTTGAGGTCCCCATCGGTACAAAACATCATTTTTAATTAGATTTTGTAGTGGTTGAACCATTTCTTAGAAACTCTGGACAAATATTCTGACAAAGTTAATCTTACCCAAAAAGGATTGCATGGCCTTTTTGGAAGAAGGAGGGAGAAGTTTAGAAATGGCTTGGGTTCTTTCAAGATCAATAATCATTCCATCCTTAGACATTATAAACCCAAGCAGTTTACCTTGCTCTACTGCAAAGATCGACTTCTTAGGATTGAGACATATGTCGAACTTGCGGCATCGTTCCAAGACATCCCTAAGGTGAGACAAATGATCTTTCTTGTTTATAGAAAAGACAGTGACATCATCAAGATAGACCACAACTGACTAGTTAATGAGGCCACAGAAGAAATATCCATTTCTCTCTAGAAAGTGGCACTGACATTTATCAGTCCAAAAAGCATTTTCCTGTAGGCATAAGTGCCCCATGGGGTATGAAAGGTGATTTTAAGTTGGTCTGAAGGAGACATAAGGACCTGGTTGTATCTCGAGAAACCATATAACAAAGATAGTCTTTCGGAACCAGACACCTGTTGTAGAATTTGTTCGATTGGAGGAACATGGTAGTTGTCTTTATCAGATGCTCGGTTTAAGTTCTGAAAATCGACATAAAGTCGAATTTAACCACTTTTCTTCCTTACAGGAACTAAGTTGGACACCCATTGAGTATGCCTAACCAGAAAAATTATCTTTGCAGTCAGTAATTTATTCAGTTTCTTTTTAATAGTAGGTTCCACTTTTGGATGCATTTTCCTTAATTTCTATTGAAAAGGATGAGTCTGGGGTTTCATAGGGATTACATGCTATATGATGTTTGGATCAAAAAAATTTAGGTCATCATACGTCCAAGAAAATACATCTTTAAATTATTTAAATAATTTTATGAAAACAGATCTTTCTTGCTCGAAACATCCCTTTCCCAGATTAATATTTTGAGGATTATCTCTTGTTCCTAAATTAACAGTTTCATAGATCAAAGAGGAACTGTTAGTTTTGCAGTTGACTACCCCTATAAAATTGTCATGCAAATCATAAAATTTCTCTAATCTCACAACAGATCTGGGGATAGAGTTCACTAGCTCAGATGTTGATTCAGGAGATTGAGGATCAGATATTACCGTGAAGTCTCGGAGATTCTCGTCATGAGTGCCTTCATTAATAACTGCATCTTGGAAGGTGTCTTCCATATGCAAAAATTTGATGATCTGGTGGTCATCATAGAATACTCTCCAATTTGTGATGTTATCCGGAATCGACGGCCTGAAAAACAATTCGATCGAAAACGCATTAGGAGAAAAACCTTCAGTGGGCAACAATTTAGAAGCAACATTGGCTAGCAAATCAACTTCTGAATTACTCATCCTAGGAATGGAATTTATATTAAATGCTAGAAATTTATGATTTAAACTCCATACCTCAGTTTGGTAACTCTTCAGATGCGGTGACAAACAATGCATTGCGTTTCTTACCTGTTTGACCACGATTTCTGAATCGCCAAATACTATCAAATTTTGCACATCCATGTCCAGTGCTTTGCTAAGTCCCTGCAGAAGTGTTTTGTACTACTTGGTTGTGTTGTTAGTGCATTCAAACTCTAATCGACAAGTAATAAATTTTTTATTACATGTAGGATCAATGAGCACACAACCAACACCTGCTCCTTCTCGAGATTTGGATCCATCAAAATATAGGGACTAGGTCTGTGTGTCATTAGCAGTACTTGGTGTATTCGGCAAAGCTGGTGTCTGAGTATAAGTTGTAACTTCGGATTGTTGTTCTGGATCAGTGATAGAAGAGATTTCAGTCATGAAGTTACCAAAAAAGGTATTCATTCCATGTGTTTCAATCGAATTTGTGGAGGTAATGAATGGCTCATTTGGATCGTTTAGATCTGTCACAGTATGCTCAAGATAACGTTCCTTGTTTATTTTGCTTTTGTTGGGCTATCCATTTTTAGGCAGCCAAAAGTGAGATCGGTCTGTAGAAAAATAATCATGCAACTTTTCTGACCAATCTCTGCTTAAAAATAGACCATAAACTTTAGGAATATCAACAACAATAATATCAATTATCTCATGAACTTTAGGATTGGATGATAATCTAATCAACACATTCTTAAGTTCACCGATCACCTTAACATTTGTTGGATCTAGCTGAATGGTTTTAAGATCATAAGGTTTTACTTCTGCATTAATTTTTTAGCATACAGATAGAGGCATCACATTTGATGATGCACCAGAGTCAACCATACAATTATGTACATTCCTATTAAAAATTTCAAAAGTTAATAAAAAAGGGGGGACATTTTTCCGTGTAGAAACAACAGAATTTTGTTGATTTTTTATTGTTGTCCCTGAAACAGTTTTATCTAGCTTTTCTACAGTTTTTTCTGCTAAGTCCCTTTTGTCTTGATGTTCATAGGTATTTTTAGTTGGGACATTTTTAGCTGCGTTTGAATCAATTTATGCTGATTTTTTGCTACTAACATTGTTCTTTTTACTGTTTTCAACGATGCTTTGAATCATTTTCTGCAAAATAAGAGGAAATTTCAGTAGTTCAAAAACACAATTTTTTCCCTTAGTTTTTTCAAATCTTCGATTAAATCATACTCTAAAACCGGGGCAATCAAGTTTTGTCTAGTTTCAGTTTTCTTTGTTTGTTTTGGAAACACATTTTTACTTGCTTCTGGTGTGGGCTTGTTTTGTGTTTTACTCCTAGTGTTGTAGGGTTGGATAGTTTCAAAATTTTCTTGAAAAATACTATCCGACAAGTTCCCGAAAAGGGGAGGTGATGAGTCCTCCTCTTCTATTACTTCTTCCTCAACTGTATCATCAAAAATTTTAGAAGGAATAGAAAAATAATTGTCATGAGCTTCTAATATCATTTGCAAAGCATACTGTAAATTTGTTAAATTGAGACCTTTTGTGGTCGGGTTTGCTTGGTTTGGAGGGAAAGGTTTTCTAAAAGGAGGTTTGAAACTCCCTTTACTTGTAGATGCCTACTCGGCTATTATTTTCAAGTCAATGACCTGATTGGATAGTTTCTGGAAAGATTTCTGCAAGCTCTCTAGATCTAATGTTTCTTGTTGATTTTTAGGTTGAGGAGGCCTAGTGAGAATTTCTATTTTCTTCTTAGAGGACGAAGTCATTTCAGCTTCATTGTTTATATTATCTTTTAAGCTCAATATATCTTTCTCGATTTGACTTTCCTCCTCAAAGGCTTCTGACAATGTGTTCTTTTTGGACCTTTTAACCCATGTGGCTATGTTATTGTGCAAGGCCTTAGCATAATATGCAACAATTAAACTTTATGCGAGCATCGAATCTGCAAGGATTTTGTTCTTTAACGTCAAAAACCTTTGGTTAAAGTCCTTCACTTTTTCTTTAGGGTTAATTTTTAAGCTAGAGAGTTCCATAACCAAGACTTCCAGAGATTTATCATCTCCATATTTTTCTAGAAAACAAGTTTCAAACTTGTCCCAAGAGACGATGGCCTGGGGTTGTTGAGCGAAATACCAGGTTGAGGCGTTTCCCTCAAAAGTATAAGGGAATAATCTATATACTACATATTTGTGTTCCACATTCCAGAGTCTAATGGCCAACATAAATTTCTTGATGTGATCCTTAGTTGATTGCTTCGAATCTGGATAAAATTTAGGCAACCATTTCTCCGGATGTTTAGGTAGTGGGTGTTGGGGTCCAGGTATAGCCACAACATCTTGATCGAGCCAAGGTCTCGCAGGATCATTTTGGTTTTCCATGGGATTTGGTGGAGTTGAAGGTTGAGATGGTTCAGATGAATAACTGCCTTCGTCCGAGGATTCACCTCCCGAAGAAGATGGAGAAGAACCAGGTGGGGATGGTGGGATACCAGATCCTCTAGCTCTCGGGATAATCGTTTCAATGGGATTGGTGGTATTTCCACCTAAACGGTTTTCGAGCAGACCAGTGCATTGAAGTTGTTCTTCGATATCTGTGAAATCAAGGGGTTGATTAAGTGGTCTACTAGGTTGTTTGATATGGGCTAAGGCACTATGAGTTCTTATGAGTGACTGGCGGACAATTTCTTGGACATCAATCCCTTGAGGAACTGGTGTCACTGGTTCAACGTGAATATTAGGGTTAACGTTTGAGGTAGTTGTCGTTTCAAGTGTAACGTTTGTGTCAGAGCGACTGCACATTATGACAGGAGTACGAGTGTGTGGGGGAGTCTTACAACCTCCACATGCCATCAATTTATTTCAGGACCTCCTTCATGCAAGATAGAGTGTAATCCCCAAAAAATAGATTGTTTTACAAAAATAGTACAACAGTAAACTATTCCTGTAGGATTTGGTTTATCAAAATTTATTACATAATAACACAGTTTTATCAAAATAAAGGAAAGAAACTACATAACTATACAACGCATGATCCAAGATAGTTTCTCCATGTAAATATCACCATAATCATCATTTTCCTATAGATAGCAAAACAAAATTGATATTCAAAAAATAATGCCAACTAACATTCAGAAATACACTGGCTACAGAATCGTGAGATTCTGTAGCTAGTCTTATATTAACAAAGAAAATCAAAATTAAATCTTCCTATTCGATTTTCATAACAGAATAAAATGAAATAAAATAAAAAATAATCTTTTATCATTTTCAAAATTAGACAGTGAAGGGTCAGATAGTTCTAAATTAATGATGGCATTGAAATTGGTTTCATTTTTTATAATTATATTACCAGATCTCTTGGGATTTTTACTTGCCTGATCTGTGCATGCCTGATCTGTGAAGCAGAGAATTGCGAGTAGCCAGATGTTTTAATTGTGCCTGTAAATATGGTATGTCCCTGTAATAACGTTCTACCTAGTCCAAGCAATTGTCACAATGTACCGATGCTATAGGAGACCGAGGTTGAGTGTACTCAACAATGGATGCTTCAGGTCTTCCTTTGTCTTGTTTCAATTCATGGCTAATGTCAGCAAAACCCTCTTGGATTTTCAGAAACATGGGTAGTCTAGAGACAAATTCATATTGCTCATCTTGACCAGTAGTTTCGTTCTCGAGACACTGATTATCTAGATCTTCTAGTGAAAGGAAATCATTGATCTCGTCGTCTAAGCAGTGATCATTGACCTCGATCATTGATATTGAGCTCAAATGATCTTGCTTTCGATTTCGCAGACTCCTGGATATCAATTGGCTAGATCTCTTGTTCATAAAATTTAAATCTGAGTTATCTTGTTTCTTGCTCTTACAAATTTTCTTGACAGTAGGTTTGTCACTAAGGCCCTGATTCGGTTCATTAGCAAGAATAGGGGAAACCTTTCCTTTTAATTCATCCACTACCTCTTCTAATGATTTTCTGGGTGTAAAAATACATTGTGGTTTTTTACCCAGGGGGTTTGCAAAGCAACGAAAATTGGTTCATTAATTTCATAGTTAATATGTGAATCGAAATCTTGACTGTGGGTCACAGGATTATCATAATTGGGGTTTACATTTAAAGATGATTTCACTGTTCTTTCAGGTTGGGAAAAATTGTTCCGACTCAGGAAGCTTTCTGAAGTGTCCCCAATTTGAGACAGCTGTGATACCAATAGAATCCTTATGAGCCTGTGATGAATGAGGCTTGACAGAGGGTTCAAGATCTGTCTCTTATAACATTTTGACATTTTATATAGACTCATCAACAAGTAGAAGGGCATGTTTATTTTAAACCTTAGGAACAACATCAACAGTCGGATGTGGTATAAAAATACCAAACCATACCTGCCCTCGCATGTTATAAACTGTTTCAGAATCAAATTAAGGTCATGCCATCGAGGTTTCAGGAGGGTAATAGGAATACCTTTAGGGAAACATGTGGATTTTCGAGAGACCATGAAAAGGCTCCAAGGCACGTCCTCCAATTTATCATTTTTGAACCATTTATCGCCTTCCTATGGCAGTCTTGTTGCCCGGGATACAAAGTCCTCTGTGACCTCCAATTGCACATCCCCGAATTTGGCTCTGAACCCATCAAATGTTCGAGCAAAGGCTTGTGCGACCGCCGGGTTATAACCCTCGAATTTCCGGTGGAAAACATCCCAACCGTGAGCCTGTAAATCATCTATGGCATTGTCATGGGCAAGAAGGGCCTGACGGCCATTAGGTTCGATTCGAACCACATGGGCCATGGTCACTGTAAATAGACACAATAGATATAACAGGAGGGAGGCTTCGACTTCCAATAAACGAGTAGCAAGGAGAGGTCTGTGAAAACCACAACGACCCGATAGCTACGAAGTTGGGCGATTATCATGTTTGGTGATTTAAGTTTGGAGAGACAGAAAACCAGAGGATGCACAGACCTAGGAGCCATTACACATAATGAAGATAAAACCTTCAACCACTATCAAATGCCAATTCAAACAATGAATGAGGGTCATTAAATATACAAGACATTAGGATGAGGTGTATTCGTGGGTTCATCAGACTTCTACCAAGTGACATGAAAACGATATGACTGTTGAGAGCATGAGGCACATATCGATTGTTAAGCTAAGGTTCAACGCATCTAGGAATTTCAAAAATTAAGATCATAAAATTAACCATAGAACTGATTAATTCATATTCCCCATAATACATAAAAATTGTGGCACTCAATTAATCAATGAGATTATGAAACTTAAACTTGGCAACACATAAGTTCCCTTAAAGTGTAATCTCTTTGGTAAAAGAATAGAAGAAAAACACAGACTGCATAATGATTACTCAAGCCAAGTTTTTTCGTTTGAATTTCATGCTTGTAGTCATGAAATTCAAACAAAGAACAAACAAAATGACAACAAAAAAATCATAAAATAAGTTAACCCAAAAAATCACCTTGAAGCCAAAAGACACAATCACTTTTAAAAGTAAGGAGGAGGCAGCTACAGAAAGATTTTATCTCTTTGTGGCAACTTTTAATCATGATAAAATTGACAGAATTGGTGGCTGCCAACATGACCTTATTGACATGAGATAGATTTTGGCGTCACATTCTAGTGGATAAATACCTCTCTCCTGGTTTTGTGTTATATTCGATTCGACTTAGGATGAAACACGTGACTGATGCATCTAATCAATGACGATCATTAACTTTGGCCTTCCCGATTATTGGAAAATATCTGGCATGGAAAGTTGAGTCTAGACAACAGTTCAGGATTGGTCAAAATCACATATTGGGATCGAGGGATAACATTTTTCTCCATAAGGAAATGGTTGCTCATCTCCAAGAGCGGGGGTTCTGTACATTAAATAGTGTGGGTGACAATACAAATACAAATATATGGGTGCAAGGTTGGCACTATGTCGAATACATTGGCTTAGAAGGAAGGTGACATCCACTATGGGATCATTTTACCATCACTCTTCACAATGCTCATGTCTGTATCACAGATCTGAAGGATGAATTGGTTTGGGGATTTAACTATGTTGGAGGTGAATTTTCAACCAAATTGGGGTATGAGGCATTACAAGACATAAGGTCTATGCACACTTGTTGGTGGCATAACAAGATTTGGAAAATTAGGGGTCCATTGAAAAGTACCTTTCTCTTCTAGTTGGATTTGAATGGAAAAGTATAGATGTGTGACCGTTTACAATTAATCAACAAGGATGGGATGAGAATTTGTTATCTATGTAAGGATCATGATGAAACAAATTTACATATGCTCTTGGAATGTTCTCATTCTTTACAAGTTTGGTGGGATATTGAACGATAGATCAAAATAGTTCAACTATGGAACAAAACCACACTTATTGAATGTTTCAGTGACAATTACACATATTCTAAGCTGAGGACTTTACGAGTCCTTCCGCTCTTGGTGCTTTGGGGTATATGGATTGCAAGGAACGCCGACATATTTGACAACAGTTCTTTCCCTACTTTTAAAACATCACAATGGGTGATGGGATTGTTGGAATGTTATAAAGGCATTCAACACAAACCTCATGTCCGTCTGGATTGTGTTTTGACTATTGATAAATCCAATTGTTGGGGATTTTTTGATGGAGCTTGCCAGGAGAGGGAAAAAATTTGTGGCATTGGTTTTATTTTATATCTTTCCAAAGTAAAGTTGATAAAAGGGAAAATCAACTTGGGATAAGGTACCAACAACTTGGGTGAGCTCAAGGAATTATTCACACTACTCAAAGAGGTAGATGGCAGGGGTATTTATAACTTGCAGATTTTCAATGATTTGAGATTGGCAATTGATTGGACGAGAGGGGAGATGCATATAACACATTTGGGTCTTAATTACATTGCTGCTCAACTACATGTGATTGCTTCCTATTTATCTCTAATCAAATTTTCACATGTATTTTGGGAACAAAATTCTTTGGCCATTGCCCTATCCAAGGTATCACACAGGTTACCAGAATGCTAGTTTGTTTTAGAAGAATTCTCTGATGTGGACGTGTCTCAGAGAGGGACTACTTATTGCAATGTAATTTTAAGTTTTTCTTACTATTGGACACTATAGGATATATATATATATATATATATATATATATATTATATCTTGGGTCTCGATTATGGAACCTGACTGTGTGGATCTTTGTCCTTTTTCTATCAAAAACCACGTGTTTCTAGATTTTAAAGATATTGACGAAATACGCTTATGCGCATAAGAAATATATCTTCGTTTTTTCTTAAATATAAATTACATTTTTTTCTTGAGAAAAAAATTATAAATATTTAATTTCTTGTAATAAACTTGTTTCAGATAATAATGTATTTCATATCTTCTTTAAATTTAATAATATCCATTCTTAATATTAAAATAATATAAATATAGATAATGGTTTTATGTTGAAGTACCTCAACTAATTTTTTTTCCAGATAATAATGTATTTCATATCTTCTTTAAATTTAATAATGTCCACTCTTAATATTAAAATAATATAGATATAGATAATGGTTATATGTTGAAGTACCTGAACATCAAACTAATTTTTTTCCCTCATAATACTTAAATGAATTAGTCAAAGAAATAAACTTCAAATTGTGAAATAAAAATATAATATAAAAAATAAATTAAAATTTGAAATAAATAATATTTTAATAAACATAATAAACTGAAGTATTGGTCCATTTATATCAACGGACTTGGTTTGCATACTCATGTGCAAAGAAAAGTTATCTTAACATATCTTAGATGGATCTCCGCAAAGTTTGAGGATGGAGCTTTGTGTTTTAATATAACTTAAATTTATTAAGTGTATCTTATTTATATATTTAAGAAAATTTATTTTTAACATGTTTTTTTTGTGGCTGAGATGTTATGGCTTAGGGGTGTCGAAGCCATCAAAATTATTTGGGAATTGTGTCCGATTTGAATTGTATCATCTTTTAATATGGTTGAATTTTTTCAACTAATCTACACACTTCCTTACCAACTAATCTA
>JASDQU010207314.1:16121-28406 GCA_032191745.1 Picea mariana
AAAAAAACAATGCACTTTAAAGTTTACAATTTCATCAAAGTTTGTGGATGAGGTAACATGTGATGTGGTGCCACTCAATGAATGTGGAATGGTCTTAGGAAGTTCTTATTTGTATGATTACAAAGCAATCTTCTACATGGTGTTGAGATTCAACAAGAAGATCCCAGTGAAAATTATGCACCTACACTAGGATGGAGCCTCAGGCTATTTTTAGGTGGAAGTCTATTTTTAGATGATGAGAAAATTCTATTTATAGATGATGTCTATTTATATATGGTGAGCGAATTCTATTTATAGATGTATGTCGACTATTATTATCCTTTAATAATAGTTGGACAATAAATATTAGTCTATTCTCAATGAGGACTTGGAAATAGTTAACTGAAGTGGAAAATCAGTTAGCTATAGGAAATTCGAGTTCAAAGGTTGACTGGTGGGACATGCAAGTCGAATTAGTTGTAATTGAGTGATTCAAAGTTGTAACAGAGTTGGATGTGTAGTTATGTGAGTTGTAAAGTAGTTTAACTCAGTTAAGTGAGTTAAGCTCAGTTGTACTAGCTATAACTGGACATGAACTAGTGAGAGATCAACGAATTAATTATTAATTAATTCACAATCAATGATCTCACATGCAACTGAAGATTTACCACTGTTAACTACATGCATGTCAGATCTAGTGGAGACCCAATTGAGATAACATGTGAAAGGGACAATTTGACTATCAATTGTGACATTAGGGAGTGCACTCATGCAACTAGACACACAGTGGATGTTCCCATGAGGAATGTGCAGCCTAGGCAAGAGGGATTCATTCATTGCATGGATTTCCATCAGCAGGGATTGCGCAGAGGAGGCAAGCTGTCTGGAAGCAGTAAATTGGCATATGAATTTGTCAATTTTGGTATGACAGTGTGAGACGATTGTATATTGTATTGAGAGCTCTTGGATTAGAGTTTTGTATGAGATTGTTTCATGATCCATGATATATACATAATATATGATAGTGGGGTTTTTACCTTTATACTTTCCCGGTAAAACATCTGTGTTATGTGTGATTGATCTCTCTTCTTGATATTGCAATTGGCGATCGTGTTTTAAATTCCACAAGAATTTTAGTAGAAGCGATTCTGTATTTAACAGTGGCATATAATTGTTAGATCAGGAGAATCCAGGCAATACATAATTTTTATTAAAATTTCTACATGGTATCAGAGCGCAGAAGATTGCACAAGCTGAGTTTGTGTTTGGATAGAATTCAAATTTGTAGAAAGACTTTCTTGGTGCTACAGCTGATTCAAGATCGAAATGGATTTCAATGGCTTGAGGTTAGAGTATGCACTCGAGGGCATCTCGAACTACATTACTTGGAAGGACAGGATGGAGGTAGTACTCGAAGACAATGGCCTAAAGGAATTCATTGACAAAGATGTTCCTAGGCCAGATGCTGCAGACGCTGCAAATCTTGATGCATGGAAAAAGAAAGTGGCAAAGGCAAGGGGGATCCTGTTGGAGGGAGTATGAGACCACATTGTCTCAAGCCGCCATGGGAAATTCACACCATATGAAATGTGGAAGACTTTGACGAATCTATTCCAAAACAACAATGACCATAGGAAATTGGCGCTCAAAGATAAACCCAGGAAGATCAAGATGGAGAAGGGTGACTCCATTCCAAAATATCTCATGAAGTTGGTCCAATGTCGGAATGAGCTGGAGAGTGTGGGAATAATACTCGCTGATGATGATTTGGTGAGCTTGGATCTTCTAGGACTTCCCAAGAGTTGGCACAATTATCAAGACTCTGTCAATGGAAGGGAAAAATTGCCAGATTGGGAATGACTATGGTCGGATCTAGTGCAGGAGGAGTTCAGGTGGAACACCAGAGATGGCTCTTCATCAAAGCATGATGATGAAGAGGATTGTGCTTTGGATTCCAAGGCAAGGAAAGGGAAGGGGAAGGAATTCTATTCAAAATCCGAGTCTAAAGCCTAGAAGCTGGAAATGTCCAAAGTGAAGTGTTTTCACTGTCACGAACATGGGCATCTCGCTACTAACTGTCCGCAGAAGAAGAAGAACAAGAAGGTTGCTGGTGCTGCAACTGGTGAGGCCCTTGCCTAACAATTTGAACTTGACTTCTCCTTGATCGCATGCATGGCATCAAGTGCATTGGGATTGGTGTGGTATTTGGATAGTGGCGCTTCCTTCTACATGACGGGAGATAAGGAGCTTTTTAGTGACTTGGAGGAGAGAGATCTCAAAATGCATATAGAGATGGGTGACGATGGACAATATAGTGCGACTAGAATTGGTACCATTACCTTTCATAGGGAGTCAGGTAAACTATTTCAATTGAAAGATGTTATGCATGTTCCAGGTCTGAAGAAAAACTTGGTCTCAGTTGCAATGTTGGAGGACAGGGGCTTATAATGTTTTTTCAGCGATGGAAAAGCCTTCCCGCGACATAAAACAATGGGTCAAGTCAAGAAGATAGGGGTTAGAGTTAAGAATATCTACAAGCTGGAGGTAGATGGCTGTGCTGCCATGATGGGCAAGGTAGAAAAAGTGGTGCGCCTGGATGAGGGCAAATTATGGCACAGGCGATTAGGCCATCTTCATCATGGAGCCTTGAAAATCATGCATCAAATATCTACTAGACTTAAAACAGGAACACTTGCTCAGTTAGATCAGTGCAAGGATTGCACCATGCGGAAGTATGTAAAGTCCACCTTTCATGAAAAGGAGAACCATGCTTCGGTGATCCTGGAGAGAATTCACACAGACATGTGTGGACCATTCTCGGTTGCTTCAACAACAAAACATAAGTATNGGTGAGCTTGGATCTTCTAGGACTTCCCAAGAGTTGGCACAATTATCAAGACTCTGTCAATGGAAGGGAAAAATTGCCAGATTGGGAACGACTATGGTCGGATCTAGTGCAGGAGGACTTCAGGTGGAACACCAGAGATGGCTCTTCATCAAAGCATGATGATGAAGAGGATTGTGCTTTGGCTGCAAAGGCAAGGAAAGGGAAGGGGAAGGAATTCTATTCAAAATCCGAGTCTAAAGCCTAGAAGCTGGAAATGTCCAAAGTGAAGTGTTTTCACTATCACGAACATGGGCATCTAGCTACTAACTGTCCGCAGAAGAAGAAGAACAAGAAGGTTGCTGGTGCTGCAACTGGTGAGGCCCTTGCCTAACAATTTGAACTTGACTTCTCCTTAATCGCATGCATGGCATCAAGTGCATTGGGATTGGTGTGGTATTTGGATAGTGGCGCTTCCTTCTACATGACGGAAGATAAGGAGCTTTTCAGTGACTTGGAGGAGAGAGATCTCAAAATGCATATAGAGATGGGCGACGATGGACAATATAGTGCGACTAGAATTGGTACCATTACCTTTCATAGGGAGTTAGGTAAACTATTTCAATTAAAAGATGTTATGCATGTTCCAGGTCTGAAGAAAAACTTGGTCTCAGTCGCAATGTTGGAGGACAGGGGATTATAATGTTTTTTTTAGCGATGGAAAGGCCTTCCTGCGACATAAAACAACGGGTCAAGTCAAGAAGATAGGGGTTCAAGTTAAGAATATCTACAAGCTGGAGGTAGATGGCTGTGCTGCCATGATGGGCAAGGTAGAAAAAGTGGTGCGCCGGGATGAGGGCAAATTATGGCACAGACGATTAGGCCATCTTCATCATGGAGCCTTGAAAATCATGCATCAAATATCTACTAGACTTACAAAAGGAACACTTTCTCAGTTAGATCAGTGCAAGGATTGCACCATGCGGAAGTATGTAAAGTCCACCTTTCATGAAAAGGAGAACCATGCTTCGGTGATCCTGGGGAGAATTCACACAGACATGTGTGGACCATTCTCGGTTGCTTCAACAACAAAACATAAGTATTATGTTATTTTTGTTGATGACTTTTCTCGTAAATGTTGGATCCTCTTCATGCAGAAGAAGGATCAAACATTCTCAAAGTTCTGTGAGTTTAAAGCATTGGTGGAGAAAGAGTCGGGGAAGCAAGTGAAGGCTCTAAGGAGAGATAATGGTGGAGAATACATCTCTAACGAATTCAAAGACTTCTGCAACAAAGAAGGAATTCTAAGAGAACTCATAGCGCCTCATAACCCACAAAAAAATGGGGTCGCAGAGAGGAAGAACAAAATGATCGTTGGTGCAAAACGAGCGATGTTGCATGATCAGGGCCTACCGATTCATTTGTGGGTGGAAGCATGCAACACTACGGTTTATGTGAAAAACCGTTGTCCTCATAGAGTACTTGTCATGACTACACCTGAAGAAGATTTCACTGGTAAGAAACCTGATGTTTCTCATTTTAAGATTTTTGGCTCATCTGTTTATGTGCATGTGACCAAGAACACTAGGAAGAAGCTGGAGCTGACTGTTGAAGTTGGGATATTTGTGGGGTACACAGAAACACCCCATAATTATCGTGTGTATTTTCCTAACAGTAAGATGAATGTTATGCGACAGGGTATAAAATTCGATGAAGGGAAAGCCATGCGGTTTTTGCTTGAGAGGGAGCTAGACTTGCATGCAGAGGAGGAACTGTTAGTTCCCAAAGATGAGTCTCAAGATGTGGATCAACCACATGAGGAGATTCATGGAGTGGATGAAGCCATTCATGTAGAGCCATCCATCAGAAATGGCAGAAAGCACACCACAGAAGATGATAGATTGAGACTAGATGCTGCACAAAATGTAGGAGCCCCTACTTCACAGCGCAGACAAAGACAGTCTCCTGATCAATTTACTGGATACATGGATCTCATGAGAAAATGTATTGTGACTGAACCATCTTCCTTTCAGGAAGCAGTGTAGGATCCCACTTGGGTTGATGCAATGGTGGAGGAGTATGACTCCATTGTTAGTGCATGGGAAATTGTCCCAAGACTGGTTGACAAATTAGTGGTAGGTTCGAGATGGATCTACAAGGGTAAGATTTTAATAATTATTCTTTATGTTGATGATTTAATACTGACTGGTGATGATCATTTGATACACTTATGTAAGGAGGACCTTGCAAAGGAGTTCGAGATGAAGGATATGGGCCTTCTTCATTATTTCCTTGGATTGGAAATATGGCAGCGAGGTGGTGAACTTTTTGTGTCTCAAGGCAAGTATGCAAGGGAGATAGTGGGTAAGTTTCACATGGAGGGTTGTAAACCCATGGATACTCCTCTTCTAGGAAACTGGAAGAAAGAGTATGCTACTTCTGGAGAGGTAGTGGATTCTACTGTCTATTGACAATTAGTGGGTTCGCTAATGTATCTAGTGAACACGAGACTAGACATTTGCTATGTGGTTAACCAGCTGACTCAAGTGATGGTTAAGCCTACCAAGCTCTTTTGGAAGGCGGGTAAGCATGTCCTGAGATACCTGAGGGGCACATTTGAGTATGGCTTATGGTACAAACAGACGAATGAGGTGAAGTTGCATGGCTTCACGGATGCAGATTGGGCAGGCATCCCAACAGACATAAAGAGCACATCAGAGGGGATATTTGGTATCGAATCTGAGCATATGATCTTTCGCTGCACACAATATGTGATATGATGATACCAGATATCTATATGCTTATATCTATCATAAAACACAGGATTAATTGAGAGTTTAATGCAACTCTGATTATCACAAAGAATCATTGTCGGATCTAAATGAGAACCAAACAAACCAACCAAGATCTTTCTCATCCAGATATCCTCAGATGCATCTTGACTTGCTGAAACTGAAACTATGATTGCTGGGAACTGAGAAAGAAGAAGCTTTGTGCAAATATCCGACCTGAAATTGTGTAAGCTCTGTGCATAGATCTATCACTCTAGTGCACAGTACTCTACTTAGTTGTGAAGCTCGGTGCCAAGAAAATAAGTCCGATCTGAAGAAAAGAGGTAAGATCTATAAGCTTTGTGCTTTGATACAGGTAAGAATAGTGAAAGTTATAGATCTGAAGGCTTTGTGCTTTGTAGAAGTAAGATTAGTGGAAATTTTTGTTTCAAAAGCATGAATCTAGGTATGTTTGATAGATTCTATCCTAGCTTGAAAACTAGGGTATTAATAGATGAAAGAAGATTTGAYATGAATAGATCTAATATGAATAGTGAAAAATATGTTATACCTATGCATAGAAAGGATATTTGGACTAATAAGTGTATGCAGGATCCTAGAAATAATTTTTTKTAGGTTGGCTACCATGATCCTAGTGCGCATTATAGGAAAGGCTGGGGATCATTTAAATGAAAGAGAGGATTAACCCTCTGTTACATTTGCATAAGACCAGGACATCTTGCTAAGGAATGCCCTGGGAAAATACCTAGCTGTCTTTGTTGTAAAGCTATGGACCATGAAGTGTTGGATTGCCCTAGAATGATTGCTAAGATGGAAGGAATGGATCTGAATCAAGAAAAACCTAAGGTAGATCCAGAAATAGCAAAACCCCATAAAGAATCAGAGAAAATATTATTACAGATGAAAGAAACCCTGAATGACCACCAACATGTCATATTATCAGATATCTTCAAAGAAAAAGAATGCCTCGAAGCAAGAATAGGAGACTTCGACATTGATTGTGTTCTAGATGAGGAAACACAAGTGAATATCATGACATAGAGAACTTGGGAAGCTATAGGGAGGCCTACTATGATTCCTTCATTAGGAGGAATATGACTATTCAAAGGAAAACTGATAACCCTATGTGGAAAGCTCACTCAGATACCTATGAATGTCAATGGAACTTCGACAGAAGAAGATTTTGAGATCATTAAATTTATTGAGGACAACGCCCCATTTACCATTCTGTTAGGAAAACCCTGGATTGAAAGAGATCAGGATAGAAGGAAAAAAAAGAAGTAGTTTTAGAACAGAAGAAGTAAGAGTTAAAAGATTTCATGACTAGAAGAATCACACACCTGATTGCAGAACAGGAGAACAAATCGAACTATTTAACACCAGAGACCCTGATGTCGAATTTGCAAGAACCCTCAAAGACCAACAGAAGACTGAATTACTTATCCCAGATAAAGAAGAAGTATCACCCTTGAATCTTAAGAAATAATTTCGACAATGCGAAGTAACTATATTAAAAGAAGATAAGAATCAGAATGGAAAAGGCATACTGAGAAAAAGCTCACTGGGAAGAAGGCTAGAAAGTTAAGTAAGAAGAGAGATAAGATTGACAAGTTGCAGAAGGTTCCAGAGGGAACTCACAGAAGGAAAATTTGCAGAATCAGAGCTTTGCCGGGATATCAGAACAATGACACATGGCACTTCGCCATGGTGAAGTAATATAGCCGTTGGGAACATTATAACCGTTAGATCAATGCTTCGAACGGATAGAAAGCCATTTATGGCTAGCCAGCTCGCCATCTGACCGTTGGGACCGCGCCATAATGAACATAATAGAGTTAATGAAGGCCTCATACCCATTGCAAATGAACCATTGTCGAGTTACCTATTTATCCCACCATGCCACGCACCGAGAACACGTTTGCCAATTGAGAATTTGAGCCCACAGACTAAGTTGAGTTTATACAATGATCATCGTGCTTCTGCTCTCTCTCTCTCTCGTTACTGTGTCTAGAATACCTCCTGAACCTAAGATTGTTAACCCCGAGTGTGTATGTCAGACGAGTTGAGTGCTGCAGAAAGAGTTGTTGAGGAAGTTTTGATCGACCTCATGACTAAAAGAGTCATGTCGATGTCTAAAGGTATACAAGCATCATCCATGAGAGGACTGCCAACTTCTCGATCCATTACTCGCAGAGTAGGACCATCCCGATCGTCCGATGAGAAGCAAACTAAGCACAGGGATGACTTAACGAATGCTAAAATGATCCCGACTATATTACCCACCTATATACCATGTTTAAGCGGTGTTGTAAACTGCGATAACGTACCTAGAGATTTCGAGTACGCATTGGTCATTGCGTACCTCCGGAAGGGGATACACACAGTGCGAGCAAACCAAGATAAGATCACAGCGTTGAAGTTTAGCAACTTCAACCTCAGAGATCACAAAGTCTACAACATGTTATCCCCACATAAGTATCTGACTAAAACAAAAGGGAAAAACTCAAAGGTAATTCCCCAAGCATGGACCCATAACCTCACACAATCCACTCTACTCAACGTCATGAAGATTCCCCATTTCAGATGACACCAAGAGGTGAATGCATGTGTCAAGCTGCTGTTGTCTTATTACCATGGCGGATACTTGTGGCTAAAACACCGTATCATAGTTGATCTGACCTCGATCAATCAGATCATGGGTTTGAGTATGCAAGGACCCGACCCACATGATTTATATCCTGGAAAAGCCATGGATCGTTCTCTCTCACAAAGGGTCAAAGACACTTATGGTGATGTTGAGAAGGGCATGCAAGGCTACAATCTATCCTCTATTCAGAATGGCGTAGTGTGCCTCACCTGTTAGATGATTGCAGGGAAGTTAGTACTCAAGAAATGACCCACCCAAGTGACTAGTTTTGTAGTCAACCTCGCTACAAATGAATTCGGCAAAGTACCTGGTGAACTAGTTGGAACTTGACTACAGAGAAGCCCAAGATCAAGTATATGAATTCCATTTTAGCTAGCTCTTAATCTTGATCGCTTTCATCACCTGGGAGATGCCGGAAGGTGCGACCTTCCTGGACATTGAGCCTTTCAAACCATTGGACGCGAAGTTCAGTACATTGTGGTACTCAAGTGACATGAACAAGCAATGGAAGTCAAATGCCGTGTTCCATACATACTACAATCAGCTGAAGATATCCATACAGTCCGAGTCTCACATGACGCCGAACACTATACACCGATTTAGGCCTTTGATGAAGTTCAACGCTGATCGATATTTCATTTACATCACAACACACGCAGACGAACATAAGAAACAACTTCAATCCTATTACAAACAGACGGAGGAGGACTTAGAGGAGATCACCAAGGACTGGTCGGTGGACCTCCTCATCCCAACAATCCCTGTGGAGATATCTGACACCGACAACCCAAAAATTGCGCAGGATACACCCAGACCAAGCAAGACAAATAAGATCGAAGAGGTCCATGATTTAGACAGTGCATCCATGAAGACTGCTTCCATATCACTAGAGCAAGGAGGTGATGGTGCAGAGTTGAATGTCACAGAGGTCGAACAACAACAGGGTGAGGAGGCTGATCCCCTGAAGAAGAGGAAAGGTTCACCTCTAAAACCTTCCTCTTGGAAGAAATCGAAGGCCACTATGACAAAGATGTAGACCGTCCTCACCTCTGATGACTTCGACTTCCTCGTAGCAGCCCTAAATGATGCTTCGCTGGAAATAGCAGAGAAACAAGAAGCAAAGCAAGAGGAGATATATGATCAAATCTAGACTGAACTCTGAGGGGTACAACAAGCACTACAATCCAGCCGCGTAGCCTCCACTGCGCTGGGAGAGCCAAAAGTAGGAGATGAGCCAGCTCAACTCCACCGCTTAGCTGATACAGTCGAAGCTCGTCTTCGACGAGCGCAAGAGGAAATAATGCAAGCCACCCAGGCTTTGGTACAAGTACATGGAGTACTTGTAGAAAAACGCCAAGTCGTTGAACAAGAAAAGAGTGCTCTCCAAGCAAAGTTCAATGAAGAAAAGGCATAGCTGTAGCAAGGCAAGGAACAGTTTCTCATCGAGCAACTTGAAGTGAAGGAAGTGGTCAACAGAGAACTGTGCTCTGTGACCTTCATAGAAGTAAAGTTAGAGGATCAAGTCATGAAGCAAGTATTGAAACTTGAAGAAGTGATCCAGTAGCTGCAACAATGCATCGTAGACCTAGAACTACACACTGTGCCAGAGACCCCATAGGAGGTAAAGGACCAAAGAGAAGCAACTGCTAGGAGCACAGTTGAAAGGATAAAGGCCCTTACCTTAGAATGCAATCAATTCACTGATCGCAGTGCCAGACATATGAGAAACTTACTGAGAACCTAGAGTTGCAGGCACTGGAGTCACAGCTCCAAGAAGCGAAGTACCGAGCTGAAAAGATACAGGCGCAGCTGAAGTCCTTGTTAGTTATGGAAAGAATGAAGCCCTCCCAAGAGCAACGCACTGCATAGCAGCAAATCCATACTATCTAGAGAAGAGTTATGGAGATAACTCAAAAACTCCAACCTGTACAAGATAAGGCCTATCAGTTGTTTACAGAGGTAGAAGGCCAGGGAGAAGAATTGGAGCAGGTTAGAACCGCAGCAGAACAATGCCTGGAAGGACCTGTGAATGATGCATTCATTCAAGAATTTGCTGAACAAGATCTTGTAGCACAACAACAAGTTGAAGAAGTTCGAGCCAAGATCGAAGCGTTCGAAGCAGAACTTCCTACATCAGAGTGACTCGGGATGAGTCACATGTGAGTGTTGGGGGCCTGTTGGCCCTTGACCAAGTTCTGTTGGTATCTGGTCAAGTTTGACCTATTTTTGGACTTTGACAGCCTGTCTAAGGAGGAGCACAAGACGAAGAAAAGATTGTGGGATATCGATCCCTTTTTGGGTCCTTTTTGGGATGTGGGAATATGTAACGAGAATGGGGTGTCAACCCATGGGTTTACCCATGCTTAGGCCTATTTTGTATGTATAAATAGATGTATAGGCAATGTAAGGAGATGCATCTATGTGATGTTACTTATACAAGTTGGCTAAGTGATAAGAATTGGATCTATGTGATCAAGAATTGTAAGGCTTCGTGCATAATGTGTGAGACTTGCAGAGCTAAGTGCAAGTCATTGTAGCAAGACTGTGGAAGGCTTTGTGCTGGAACGCAAGGAAGAAGGATCTAGTGAGTTGCACAGATCTCTATCCTATGCGGAGTAGGGTTTTTGAGGCTCTGTGCATGTAACCGATTGATTGAAGACAATAAAGAAGAAGAGTTGGTGGATGTAGCCCCAGGGTGGGGGTGAACCACATAAACATTGTGTTGTTCCACTTTGTGTTTGTCTTAATGTGTTTATAACTTCTCTTGCTAAGTGCTTTGATAGAGATAGATAAATATGCTTATGCTTTGTGCTAATGATGTGTAAGAATGTTAGATCTGATATATATGAAGATGCTTAGTGCTTGATCTTCTAGATATAACCTGCCTGTTTATGATAAAGTGCTTAAATACATCAGATCTGAGTGAATGATGCGATGCTCTGTTCTATCTGCGCGGTAGTTATTGGTTGAATATTGATGAACTGTTGATGCTAAGTGCTCTGTTAAGTATTATAATCACATATATGTGTCCTAGCTAAGGTTGCAGACACTTGAGTCCTGCAACCACCCCTGCCTCTACCTCAGGTTAGACTTCATCTTCTTTGTAGGTGTTTATAAAAGGGCTAGTAGCTAGGGTTTTGTTGGTGCGCTTTTGTAGCATTGAACCCTAGGTCTACCCCTATTCCAACACTCTTGGATTAGAGTTTTGTATTTGATTGTTTCATGATTCATGATATATACATAATATATGATAGTGGGGTTTTTAGCTTTATGCTTTCCGGGTAAAACATCTGTGTTATGTGTGATTGATCTCTCTTCTTGATATTGCAATTGGTGATCATGTTTTAAATTCCGTAAGAATTTTAGTAGAAGCGATTCTGTATTTAACAGTGGCACATAATTGTTAGATCAGGAGAATCCAGGCAATGCATAATTTGTATTAAAATTTCTACACAGGGAACATAATAAATATCACTTAATCAAAGAAGGCAATGAATATGTTGTACATGCTCATCACTTAAAAACAAGTCAATCTCTTCAAACAATGGAACAATTAAGGAAGGCATCTCATGCAAGCAACACACCTATAATTGTGCCAAATCAAGCAATTGATCTTAAGCATGAACATGAGATGATTGTAGAATGGAAGTTCAATCATACTTTTCTTCAATATAAGCTAATGCCGTGCAAGTACTACAAACATATTAACTCATTTGTAGTCATATTTATGATGTTACCATTGCTAATGTTTTCAACATGGAGGGTAGTGGCTTCAGTAAGATGTGAAAGAGTACAAGTCGCTAACAATATGCTGTCAGTTTTCATGTTTTTTTTGCAATTGATCTTGATAATACAGGTGCACACGACAGAGTTTAAAGACAAAGAACAAGTGGGGAGGCCTATCCCGCACTTGATGACTGGTTAATATCCTTTTTGGAGGACCAAAAGGTCTCAGTGGGGAGGTGTGATCCAAATGGATCTTGAAAGACTCAAAAATCAAATTTCTCAAATGATCAAGAAAACGACTTGATCACGAAGTTCTC
>JASDQU010207315.1:0-14872 GCA_032191745.1 Picea mariana
TACTTCAACCTTCGGAAAACAAGGTTAGTTTATTCTTCCTATGCTTGTCTGAGAAAAGGGGTTGAGGTTTTGGGTAGAAGGTTAAAGGTTTAAATCTGAAGGGTCATGATCTGCATGTAGGCTTAGAACCCTAGCTTACTAGTCCGTAGGGTAAAATACCCAACAACAGGTAGAGCTAGGCCACCTCAAGTTTGGAATGGTTGGTTTTTTGATAAATTGGTTTTGTTTGTCTGCTAAAGGATGGGTTTTCAAAGATGATAATCTGGTTGGACACGCCACACAGTGTGAAGTTAAAATATCCTTTGATAATGGTATGGATATTAATGGACAGTTGGGGATATGAAAGACAAACCCATGACACAATAGCCAACAATGCAATGAATTTGTTTCTATGTGGGAATAAAGACTTAAAATAATATCTTAAGACTTAAATGAAAATCTAGATGCAAATCATCCAACACATTCTCAAGTAGTTGATCTTTTCACTAAAAAATAGTGGTATAATAGGTTTCATAATAAAAAAAAAAGACAAATTAAAATAATGGTTGAAAGAACAAGGAAATGTACATTGTACACATCACAAAATTTGCATTCAAGATCAGATTAAACACATACATACTTGAGTAAGAAACACAACTGTCATCAACATATATTCATTAGGTATAGAACTTTACAATATTGTAAACATGTCCAACCCTTCTAATACTTCTATTTTCCACTAAAATCTAAACCCAAAACCATACAAAAACTAATTATTTATCTCCGCCGTAGAATATTTTCACCCCCTTTAAAAATGAAGCTTAATATATGCATGAAAACTAAATAACTAGACTAGGATTCTTTCACTAGAACATAGATACACCCCTTTAAATTGAGTGCATATAAAAATAATGAAACTATTTAACTTATTCTAAAATAAAATGAGGATCATATCACACAAAAATGATCACTTATTTAGTTTTTGCACTACAATCTTGAACTTAGAATAACTAGACATCTATAAGTGAAAAATACCTCTACTGTCTCCACTGGAGTGCAAAAAAACTTTAACAAAAATAATGTGACAAATGGAATTGACTAGAACTGTGCATTGATTTCCAATTGTAATTTTAGCTGGAGCCTCACTAGTAGATAACTTGATGTGCTGGCAGCTTCCTTGAACTCTTCCTCCTCTTTGAGAAGAATAAACTAGACCAAAACTCACCTAGAATTTTGTGAATTTTTGGGGAAAAATGGCCTCAAATGTATCTTGTATTCTCTTGTACTATGATAACTATGTAAACTATGAGATAGGTTTTTATGCATCGGATCTCTCCCAGAAAAAAACTCCTTCAATTTTCAAAACTACATTTCCATATGTTCAGTAGGTGCATCAGAAGACAAGGATAAAAACAAGAAAAACAGAGCATGGTGGATTTTTGGAAAAACGAGCTCAAAGGTCTCTTCGATTCTCTCAGAATGTGATACCTATGTAAAATATGAAATATTTTTTTATGATTGGGTCCATTCAAAACAAAAACCTCTTTTCCATATGTTCGGAAGGCGCACCGAAAGATAATAACAAAAATAGGAAAAACAAAGCATGGTGAATTTTTGGAAAAATGGCCTCAAAGGTCTCTTCGATTCTCTCAGTTTGTGATACCTGTGTAAACTATGAGAGAGGTTTTTGTGCATGGCCTTGTTTTCAACAAAAAATTATTTTATTTTTAACAAATTCACCTCCATATGTTTGGGATGCGTGCCAAATGAGAATGTCAAAAACAGAGGAAAAAAGAGTTTTTTTAGTAAATTTGGGAAACACCTTTTGATTTGTCTTATGCAACCTCTGATACTTTATTTGTAGCTTCTGATACTGATTCTACAACTTATAATGCTGCTTCGATTTCATTCGCCCCCTCATTTTCATTTTGGGTAGTTTATCTTGCTGTTTGTTAAGGGTTGACTATGTATCTTTACCACTTCGGGGTGATAATGGGATTTCTGAGATATCTTGTGCTTGCTGGTGCAAACTAGAAAACCTAGTACCTTCACTTTCCCTTCATTTTGTAGTGGAAAAATTTGACTGCATTTGGGGGATTTCCTATTTCATTAGAGTTGTTGACCTGATTTCACTTGATGGTGTACCTTTGGTTTTGGGAGCCCTTCTCTTGCTTGATGGTTGTTGTGAGGCCTTCGATGAGCTACCAACTTCGGGGGAAACCTTATATTGTATATCATATCCATCTCCTTTATCACTAATCTATGTATTAGGATGATTTTCTTCCTCTTGTAAACCCATATATTGCATAAATTAATCCCAAGACATTTGAATTTTATCCAGTGAAAAGACTAAGCGACGAGCTGATTCTTGAAACTTAATTCATTGAGACTACATACAATGAGATGATCGTGACCTTAATTTTAATGAGTTTCACCTGAAACTATAATTCTTCATAGCCTCTTATGATGATGACAACTGCAGGTGAAGCTCCCATGATCATAATACAACCTTAACACGAGATATGTGATCATGAAATCATAAATGACTAGCGTACTCGAGTTCTCATGATCATGCATTCACATGCAAGGGCCAACACTACACTTTTTTAAATATTTGAATTTATTTCTGAATGTTAAGAGAGCTAAAACAACGTTCTTTTACCCTTCTTGCAAGAACATTCATGTTCTTGCAATCAACATTTTTTTTAAGTGAAAAGGCCTCACCAACCTTCTATAAGCTTAGTAAAGTATTCCAAAGGTGAAATCATGTTGTTAACCCAAACCAGATGTGCACAAATATTTCAAGAAAGTAATAAAATGGTGCAAAAATAATAGAGGGGAAAAACAACTCAAGATGACACATAAACCATGGAGGAGCATTAAAACAAAAAATCAAGCTTAAAGAGGATGTATAGGTGAATGAGGGAAAGGGAAGGGATGCAGACCTAAGTTCCAATATTTGCTCCAACCAGGGATAACACTTCCCTGTGAGGTGCTAAGAACAATATATCAAGCGCCTTACTTCTCCAAACTTCCTATCACTTACCTTTGTTTTTTTCTGCCAACCATGCTCTCTATCTTTATTCAATCTAAAAATTAAAACGATAGCTACACCCTAGTTCCTATGTTAGGTTATGGATTCTCTTATTCAAACAAGCTACTGAAAACCAAGACACTGAAAAATAATCTGTGAACTGAAAATTAAATGCTCGAACTATGAGCTTATTCTCCTACTCCTAACCAACATAAGTTAAGCTGATCACGTAACATGAAATTTCCAACACAACCAAGAAAGTAGGTGTCTATCAACATAACCTTGATTTTTGTAGCTGAATAAAATAACGCATAAATACAAAGATTTTTTCAACGAAAATTGAATGGGAAGCTAATACTTACAACTGCAACTTGATTGCATGGAAAATGATGTAACATTTAAGACCTCTAGGAAAACTAACTCCATGCAAGTGGCCACCAGATCTTGAAAATCCTGATGCATGTTCAGTTCATATGATAAAACTAGATGATTATTTGTGATTTCAATATCATCTCCTCCACTTCTCTCTAAATAATCTTCTTCACAACTATCATAGAATGGGTCACTACTAAGTAGTTCCATTTGTATCATTGTAGAAATCTGATTCTCATCGTTAGGATTTTGATCATAGATGGGTCGGTCTTTAAAAATTCCTGAAACCCGAACTTCAAAATCCTTCATTTCACGACATCCTTGGGAAATTGACTGCATTATAACATCCTGATCTATGTCAACCATTTGAGAATCAATAGCATCATTGCAAACATTTTTAGAGATATCTGATATAATGCCAAATGTTTCTACATAATTCTGATCAACTTTTTTGTCATCAGAACGATCGATACAAATTTCCTCCTTAATAGAAAAACTAGAGAAGATTTCACAAGGGGATGAATCTTCTTCCACTTGTTTAACATTAACTCCCTTATAATTCATACTATTAGAGGAACCAACTATAGAATTATGCATATATAAATCAAACTCCTCACAACAATTTTCAAAAAGAAAATCAGCTGGAAAAAAACTTTTACAATGATCACTAAATGCTGCATGGAACTTTTTCACGGAAGATATGCTAGTAGGAGGCAAGGATCAGTACCATTCATGAGCATATCCCTCTAATGTGTACATGAAAATATTCTTTAATACATCTTCATGATGTATACCCAACTTATGCATGACTTCATGGAATTCAAGCAAACAATCTGTAGGGTTATCATCTTTATCTTCTCTAAATATGGGCAAGTAATCACCCCATAGATCCATAGTAGGCACATACTTTGGAAATCCATGAACAATAGAGAAATTAAGAGGAGAAAATCTCTGAGCCAAGATGGATTTCTTCTGAAAATATGACTTCTTGAAACTATGGAGTCGCCATTGGATTCTTTAACCATGGAGTCGCTAGGTGAATGATCTATAGTATGAATGTGTCCATATTTTTTTCACCTTAAAAAACCATATCTAATCATTGTCATTGTACTAGGGTAATATTTCTTCGTTACTCCGATCACCGGCAGTGACCCCAGAAGATGTTGGTCCTAAAGTTTGTACCTGGATGCTAAAGGGAAGAGCTAGGCAACCCAAAGTTTGGAATGGTTGGTTTTTTGATAAGTTGGTTTTGTTGTTCAGCTAAAGGATGGGTTTTCAAAGATGATAACCTGGTTGGGAATGCCACAAAGTATGAAGGTAAATATCCTTTTCTAATGGTATGGACAAACACAAGAGACAATATCCAACAATGCAATGAATTTCTTTCTATGTGAGAAAAAAGACTTAAAATAATATCTTAAGACTTAAACAAAAATCTAGATGCAAATCATCCAACATGTTGTCAAATAGTTGATCTTTTCACTAAAAAATAGCTGCATAATAAGTTTCATAATTAGTGAAAAGATAAACTAAAACAATGGTTGAAAGAACAAGGAAATGTACATTGCACAAGTCACAACATTTGCATTCAAGATCAGATTAAACATATACAAATTTGAGTAAGAAACACAACTATCATCAATATATATTCATTAGGTAGAGAACTTTACGATCTTGTAAAGATGTCCAAACCTTATGATACTTCTATTTTCCACCAAAAAATGAACCCAAAACCATACAAAAACTGCTTAATTGTCCCCATTGTAGAGAATTTCGACCCTCTTTTGAATTGAATCTCAACATCTGCATGACAACTAAATAACTGGACTAGGATTCTTTCACTAGAACATAGATACACCCCTTTAACTTGAGTGCATATAATAGTCATGACACTCTTTAACTTATTCTCAACAAAAATGAGGATCATATCACACAAAAATGATCACTTATTGAGTTTTGGCACTACTATTTCAAACTTAGAATAACTAGACATCTATAAGTGCAAAATACCTCTACTGTCTAAACTAGAGTGCAAAAAACCTTTAACAAAACTAATGTGATAGATGGACGTGACTGGAACTATGCGTTGATTTCCACTTGTAATTTCAGTTGGAGTCTAACTAGTAGATAACTTGATGTGCTGGCAGCTTCCTGAAACTCTTCCTCCTCTTTGACAACAATAAACTAGAACAAAACTCACCCAGAATTTGGTGAATTTCTAGGACAAAATGACCTCAAATATCTCTTCGATTATCTCAGACTGTGATACCTATGTAAAATATGAGAGAGGTTTTTGTGCATGGTCCCATTCCAAACAAAAATCTATTTTGGTTTTCAAAAATTCATTTCCATATGTTTGGGAGGCACATCGTAAGACAATGACAAAAACAGAAAAAACAGAGCATGGTGAATTTATGGAAAAACAACCTCAAAGGTCTCTTTTATTCTATCAAATATTGATACTTGTGTAAAATATGAGAGAGGTTTTTGTGCATAGGCTCTTTCCCAACAAAATCTCTAAAAATTCATTTCCATATGTTCGAGAGGTGCGTTGGAAGACAATGACAAAAACATGAAAAACAAAGCATGGTGAATTTATGGAAAAATGGCCTCAAAGGTCTATTCGATTCTATTAGATCGTGATACCTGTGTAAAATATGAGAGAGGTTTTTGTTGTTGGGATTTTTTTCAACAAAAATCTCTTTCCTTTTTCACAAATTCACCTCCAGCTATTTGGGAGGCGTGTCGAACGAGAATGACAAAAACAAGGAAAAACATAGTTTTTTCAGTAAATTTGGGCAATGCCTTTTGATTTGTCTTCTGTAACCTCTGATACTTTATTTGTAGCTTATGATACTAATTCTATAACTTAGAATGCTTCTTCGATTTCATTTCCCCCCTCATTTTTGTTTTGGGCAATTTACCCTACTATTTGGTAGGGGTTGACTGTGTATATTTAACACTTCGGGGTGATAATCAGATTTTTGAGATATGTTGTGCTTGCCACTGGATACTGGAACACTTTTTACCTTCATTTTCCCTTCATTTTGTAGTGGAGTATCCCAAATGCATTTGAGATATTTCCTCTTTCATTAAAGTTGCTGACCTGTTTGCACTTGATGGGGTACCTTTGGTTTTGGGAGCACTTCTATTTCTTTCTAGTTGTTGTGATGCCTTCGACGACATACCAGCTTCAGGAGAAACCTTATCTTTTGTATCATATTCATCTCCTTTATCATTAATTTGTGTATCACGATTCTTTTCTTGCTCTTGTAAACCCACATATTGTATAAAGTAATCCCAAGACATTTCAATTTCATCCAGTGCGAAGACTGAGCGATGAACTAATTCTTGAACCTTAATTCACTGAGACTGCATACAATGAGATGATCATGACCTTAATTTCGATGATTTTCACCTGAAACTATAATTCTCCTTAGCCTCTTGTGATGATGACAATCACAAGTGAAGCTCACACGATCCTAACATGACCTTAACATGAGCTATGTGATCATGAAATCAGAAATGATTAGTGTATTGGGGTTCTCATGATCATGCAGGTGCCAACACTTCAATTTTTTAAATATTTGAATTTATTTTTGAACGTTAAGAGAGCTAAAACATCACGTCTTTACCCTGTTTGCAAGAACATGCCTGTTCTTGTAATCAACATTTTTTTTAACTGAAAATGCCTCACCAACCTGCTATAATCTTAGTAAAGTATTCCAAAGGTGACAACGTGTTGTTAACCCAAACCATATGTGCAACAATATTTCAAGAAAAAAAAAATGGTGCAAAAATAATTGAGGGGAAAAATAACTCAAGCTGACATATAAACCATGGAGGACATTAAACCAAAAAAAAATCAAGCTCTAAGAGGATGTATAGGTGATTGAGGGGAAGGGAAGTGATGAATACCTAAGTTCCAACATTGGATCCAACCAGGGATAACACTTATGTATGAGGTGCTAAGAACAGTAGATCAGGTGCCTTACTTCTCCAAACTTGTTGTCACTTACCTCTATTTTTTTCTGCCAACCATTCTCTTTGTATTTATTCAATCTGAAACTTAAAACTACAGCTACACCCCAGTGCCTTTGTTGGGATATGGAGTCTCTTATTCAAACAAGCTATTGAAAACTAAGAAATTGAAAACAAATCTCTGAACCAAAAATTGAATGCTCAAACTACAAGCTTATTCTCCTACTCCTAACCATCATAAGTCAAGTTGATCACGTAACATGAAATTTCCAATACAACCAAGAAAAAAGGTGTTTGACAACATAACCTTACTTTTTGCAGCTGAATAAAAGAACACATAAATACAAATAATTTTTCAGTAGAAATTGAATTGGAAGCTTATACTTACAACTGCAACTTGATTGCATGGAAAATGTTGTAACGTTTAAGACCTCTACGAAAACTAACTCCATGCAAGTGGCCACCAAATCTTGAAAACCATGATGCATGTTCAGGTCATACCATAAAGCTAGATGATTCTTTGTGATTTCAATATCATCTCCTCCACTGCTCTCTAAATAATATTCTTCACAACTATCATAGACTGGGTCATTGCTAAGGAGTTCCATTTGTATCATTGTAGAAATCTGATTCTCATCGTTAGGATTTTGATCATAGATGGGCTGGTCTTTAAAAATTCCTGAAACCTGAACTTCAAAATCCTCCATTTCACGACATCCATGGGAAATTGATTGCATTATAACATCCTGATCTATTTCAACCTTTTGAGCATCAATCTAATCTTCAAAAACATTTTGAGAGATATCTGATATAATGTCAAATGTTTCTACAAAATTCTGATTAGCTTTTTTGTCATTAGAACGATCGATAAAAATTTCCTCCTGAATAGAAAAAATAGATAATATTTCACAAGGGGATGAATCTTGTTCCAGTTGTTTAACATTAAATCCCTATCATTCATACTATTATATCAACCATATATAAAATTCTGCATATATAAATCAAACTCCTCACAACAATTTTCAAAAAGCAAATCAGTTGGACAAAATCTTTTACAATGATCACTTTTTCAGGGAAGATATACTGGCATGATGATAGGATCAATACCATTCAAGAGCATCTCCCTCTAATGAGTACACACAAATATTCATTAATACATCCTCATGATGTATACCCAATTGATGCATGACTTCATGGAATTCAAGCAAATGATCTGCGGGGTTATCATCTTTATCTTCTCTAAATCTAGGTAAGTAATCACCCCACACATCCATAGTAGGCACAACATTTGGAAAACCAGTAACAATAGAGAAATTAAGAGGAGGAAACCTCCGATCCAAGATTTATTTCATCTAAAAATATTACTTCTTGAAACTGTGGAGTTGCCACTTGATTCTTTAACCATTGATTTGCTAGGTGAATGATCCGTAGTATGAATGTGTCTAATTTTTGTTCACCATCAAAAACCAGATCTAGTCATTGTCATTCTCCCAAGGAAAGATTGCTTCATTACTCTGATCCCCGACAACAATGCTAGAATATGTTGGTCCTAAAGTCGGCACTTGACTGCTAAAGGGAAGAGCTAGGCCACCTCAAGTTTGGAATGGTTGGTTTTTTGATAAGTTGGTTTTGTTGGTTAGGTAAAGGATGTGTTTTCAAAGATGATAATCTGGTTGGATAGGACACACAATATGAATGAAAAATATTATTTTCTATTGGTATGGATATTAATGGAAAGTTGGGGATATGAAAGAAAAACATAGGATACAATATCTAATAATGCAATGAATTGCTTGCTGTGTGAGAAAAAATACTTAAAATAATATATGAATACTTAAACAAAAATCTAGATGCAAATCATCCAACAGGTTGTCAAATAGTTGATCTTTTCACTAAACAATAGTTGTATAACAGTTTTCATAATCAACGAAAAGATAAACTAAAACAATGGCTAAAAGAACAAGGAAATGTACATTGCACACATCACAAAATTTGCATTCAAGATCATATTAAACACACACAAATTTCAGTAAGAAACACAACTATCATCAACATATATTCATTAGGTAGATAACTTTACAATCTTGTAAGAAGGTCCAACCCTTATGATGCTTATATTTTCCACCAAAAACTGAACCCAAAGCCATACAAAAACTTCTTATTTATCCCCACTGCAGAGGATTTCGACCCTCTTTAAACCTAAAGCTTAACATCTGCATGATAACTAAATAAATGGACTAGGATTATTTCACTAGAACATAGATACACCCTTTTAAATTGAGTGTATATAACAATCATGACACTCTTTAACTTATTCCCAACAAAAATGAGGATCATATCACACAAAAATGATCACTTATTGATTTTTGGCACTACTATCTTGAACATAGAATAACTAGACATCTATAAGCGCAAAATACCACTACTGTCTAAACTAGAGTGAAAAAAACCTTTAACAAAACTAATGTGAAAGATGGCAGTGAATGAAACCGTGCATTGATTTCCATGTGTAATTTCAGTTGGATTTTAATTGGTATATAACTTGATGTGCTGACAACTTCCTCGAACTCTTCCTCCTCTTTGACAACAATAAACTAGAACAAAACTCACCGAGAATTTGGTGAATTTCTAGGAAAAAATGGCCAAAAAGGTCTCTTCGATTCTCTCATACCATGATACCTATGTAAAATATGAGAGAGGTTTTTGTGTATGGGTCCATTCCCAACAAAATCTTATTTTAGTTTTCAAAAATTCATTTCCATATGTTCGGGAGAAGTGCCGAAAGACAATGACAAAAACAAGAAAACAAAGCATGGTGAATTTCTGGAAAAATGGCCTCAAAGGTCTCTTCGATTCTCTCAAATTGGGATACCTGTGTAAAATATGAGAGAGGCTTTTGTGTATTGGACATATATCAACAAAAACCTCTTTAATTTTTCAAAAAATCATTTCCATATGTTTGGGAGGCACACCGAAAGACAATGACAAAAAAAGGAAAAACAGAGAATGATGAATTTATGTAAAAATGGCCTCAAAGGTCTCTTCGATTGTCTCAGACCATGATACTTACGTAAAATATGAGAGATTTTTTTGTTCATAGGATTTTTCTAAACAAAATACTCTTTCAGTTTTCAAAAATTCATCTCCATCTGTTCAAGAGGCATGTTAAACAAGAATGACAAAAACAGAGAAAAACAAAGTTTTTTTAGTAAATTTGGGTAGCTCCTTTTGATTTGTCTTCTGTAACCTATGATACTTTATTTGTATCTACAACTTAAAATGATACTTCAATTTCATTTTCCCCCTCATTTTCATTTTGGGCAGTTTACTCCACTGTTTGGTAGGGGTTGACTTTGTATCTTAAACACTTCTCGGTGATAATGGGATTTCTGAGATATCTTGTGCTTGCTGTTGCATACCAGAACACCCATTACCTTCATTTTCCTTTCATTTTGAAAATGGAGGACCTCAGCTGCATTCATGATATTTCCTCTTTCATTAGGGTTGTTGGCATGTTTTCATTGATGGTGTACCTTTGGTTTTGGGATCCCTTCTCTTGCTTGCTGGTTGTTGTGATGTCTTCGATCAGCTACCAGCTTCGGGGGACCTTCGATGAGCTACCAACTTCAGGGGAAACCTTATTTCTATATCATATTCATATCCTTTATCATCAATATATGTATTAGACTACTTTTCTTGCTCTTGTAAACCCACAAATTGCATAAAGTAATCCCAAGACATTTCAATTTCATCCAGTGCGAAGACTGAGCAATGAGCTGATTCCTGAAATTTAATTCGATGAGACTGCATAGAATGAGCTGATCATGACCTCAATTCCGATGAGGTTCACTTGAAACTGTAATTCTCCGCAACCTCTTGTGATGATGACAATCGTAGGTGAAGATCACACGATCCTAACATGACTTTAACATGAGATATGTGATCATGAACTCAGAATTGACTGGTGCACTGGGGTGCTCATGATCATGCATGTGCATGTAGGCCCCAACACTGCACTTTTCTAAATATTTGAATTTATTTCTGAACGTTAAGAGAGCTAAAATATCATGCTTTTACCATATTTGCAAGAACATGCATGTTCTTGCAATCAACGCTTTTTTTAACTGAAAAGGCCTTTCCAACCCACTATAAGCTTAGTAAAGTATTCCAAAGGTGACAACATGCTGTTAACCCAAACCATATGTGAAACGATCTTTCAAGAAAGAAATAAAATGGTGCAAAAATAATAGAGAGGAAAAATAACTCAAGATGACACATAAACCATGGAGGAGCATTACAACAAAAAATCAATCTTTGAGAGGATGTATAGGTGAATGAGGGGAAGGGCATGGATGGAGATCTAAGTTCTAATATTGGCTCCAACCAGGGATAATGCTTCCCCTGCGAGGTGCTAAGAATAGTATATCAAGTGCCTTACTTCTCCAAACTTGTTGTCACTTACCTCTTTTTTGTTTGACATCCATGCTCTCTATCTTTATTCAATCTGAAACTTAAAACTACAGCTACACCCCAATGCATTTGTTGGGATATGGAGTCTATTATTCAAACAAGCTACAAAAAACCAAGACACTAAAAAAAAATCTGCGAACTAAAAATTAAATCCTCAAACTACGAGATTATTCTCCTACTCCTAACCATCATACATCAAGCTGATCATGTAACATGAAATTGCCAATACAACCAAGCAAGTAGGTGTTTAACAACAAAACCTTCTTTTTGCAGTTGAATAAAAGAACCCAGAAATACAAATATTTTTTCAACACAAATTGAATGGGAAGATTATACTTACATCTGCAATTTGATTGCATGGAAAATTTTGTAACATTTAATACCTCTAGGAAAACTAACTCCATGCAAGTGGCCACTGGATCTTGAAAATCATGATGCATGTTCAGTTCATACCATAAACCTAGATGATTATTTGTGATTTCAATATCATCTCCTCCAATTCTCTCTAAATAATATGCTTCACAACTATCATAGACTAGGTCACTACTAAGGAGTTTCATTTGTATCATTGTAGAAATATGATTCTCATTGTTATGATTTTGATCATAGATGGGATGGTCTTTAAAAATTCTTGAAACCTAAACTTCAAAATCCTCCATTTCATGACATCCTTGGGAAATTGAATTCATTATAACATCATGATCTATGTCAACCTTTGGAGAAACAATATCATCATCACAAACATTGTTAGAATTAATGTCAAATGTTTTTGTGGATTTCTGATCAACTTTTTTGTCATCAAAACAATCAATAAAATTTTTCTCCTAAATAGAAAAACTAGAGAAGAGTTCACAAGGGGATGAATATTCTTCCACTCGGTTAACATTAAATCCCTTCTCATTCATACTATTAGAGGAACCAACTATAGAATTCTGCATATATAAATCAAACTCCTCACAATAATTTTCAAAAATAAAATCAGTTGGAAAAAGCCTTTTACAATGATCACTAAATATTGCATGGAAAATTTTAGGGAAGATATGATAGCAAGAGGCAAGGATCGATACCATTCATGAGCATCTCCCTCTAATGAGTACATGGACATCTTCATTAATACATCCTCATGATGTATACCCAAATGATGCATGACTTCATGGAATTCAAGCAAATGGTTTTTAGGATTATCATCTTTATCTTCTCTAAATCTAGGCAAGTAATCACCCCACACATCCATAGGCACAACATTTGGAAAACCAGGAACAACAGAGAAATTAAGAGGATCAAACCTCCAAGCCAAGATGGATTTCATATGAAAATATAACTTCTTGAAACTGTGGAGTCGCCAGGTGAATGATCTACAATCTGAATGTGTTTGGATTTTGTTCACCATAACAAACTAGATCTAATTGTTGTCGTTCTCCCAGGGGAAAATTGCTTTGTTACTTTGATCCTTGGTAGAGGTGCTAGAAGTTGTTGGTCCTAAAGTTTGCACATGACTGTTAAAGGGCAGAGCTAGGCCACCTCAAGTTTGGAATGGTTGGTTTTTTGATAAGTTGGTTTTGTTGGTCAGCTAAAGGATGGGTTTTCAAATATGATAATTTGGTTGGACATGCCACATAGTATGAAGCTAAAATATCCTTTTCTAATGGTATGGATATTAATGGACAGTTGGGGATATGAAAGAAAAACACATGAGATAATAGCCAATAGTGCAATGAATTTCTTTCTATGTGAGAAAAAAGACTTAAAATGATATCTTAAAAATTAAACAAAAATATAGATGCAAATCATCCAAGAGGTTGTCAAATAGTTGATCTTTTCACTAAACAATAGCTGTATAATAGGTTGCATAATCAATGAAAACATAAACTAAAACAATGGCTGAAAGAACAAGGAAATGTACATTGCACACATCACAAAATTTGCATTCAAGATCAGATTAAACACATCCATATTTGAGTAAGAAACACAACTGTCATCAACATATATTCATTAGGTAGAAAACTTTACAATATTGTAAGCAGTTCCAACCCTTCTGACAATTCTATTTTCCACCAAAAACTAAACCCAAAACCATACAAAACTTCTTATTTATCCCCATTATAGAGGCTTTCAACCCTCTTTAAAACTAAAGCTTAACATCTACATGACCACTAAATAACTGGACTAGGATTCTTTCACTAGAACATAGATACAACTCTTTGTCTTGAGTGCATATAACATTCATGACACTCTTTAACTTATTCTCAACAAAAATGAGGAACATATCACACAAAAATGATCACTTATTGAGTTTTTTCACTACTATCTCTAACTTAGAATAAGTAGATATCTATAAATGAAAAATACCTCTATTGTCTAAACTGGAGTGCAAAAAACCTTTAACAAAAACAATGTGATAGATGGAAGTGACTGGAACTGTGTGTTGATTTCCATGCATAACTTCATCTGGAGTATAATTGGTAGATAACTTGATGTGCTGGCAGCTTCCTCGAACTCTTCCTCCTTTTTGACAGTAGTAAACTAGAACAAAACTCACCCAGAATTTGGTGAATTTTTGGGAAAAAATGGCCTCAAAGGTATACTTTTTTCTATCATACCGTGATACTTGTGTAAAATATGAAATATTTTTTTTGAAAGGGCCCATTCCCAACACAAACCTCTTTCAATTTTCAAAAATTCATTTCCATATGTTCGGAAGGTGTGCTGGAAGACAATGACAAAAACATGAAAAACAGAGCATGGTGAATTTCTGGAAAAACACCCTCAAATGTCTCTTTGATTCTCTAAGATCATAATACTTGTGTAAAATATGATAGAGGTTTTTTTGAATGGGATTTTTCTCAACAAAAACCTTTTTCGGTTTTCAAAAACTCATTTCCATATGTTCGGGAGGCACATAGAAAGACAATGACAAAAACAAGAAAAACAAAGCATGGTGAATTTCTGGAAAAATGGCCTCAAGGGTCTCTTCGATTATCTCACACTGTGATACCTATGTAAACTATGAGATATGTTTTTTTGCATGGTCTTGTT
>JASDQU010207316.1:32117-44702 GCA_032191745.1 Picea mariana
ATTACATGATCTGCAACGGGGCTCGGCCTTGGGGACACTACAATTTTTATTGGAATCCCAAGGCTGAATTCCAACTCAGAAGAAAAGGATTGTACAATTTGACGATGGAGACAGAAACAAAACCTACATTAGCAATTGAGAAGACCAGATGGATGAACCGAAAGGATGAGGCTACAATAATTCTTCTTGAATTGATTTCAACTTATTCATGGTTTCATGTTGTTGCATGCAAGACTCCAAACACGATTTGGACCACCTTGGAAAGTCTCTTTGGAAAGCAGGATCAGATGAGAGGTCATATGCTTGAGGTAGAGTTGAATACCTTGGATCCTAAAAGTTTTGATAATATACATAATTTCTTTAACAAGTTTAAATATTTTATATTGAGCTTGGAATCTTATGGTATTAATAAATCTAAACAAGTAGACCAACTTATTCTAACAATCTTGGCTAAGATAGGACCAGAATATGTTGTCTATATTTCCACTTTCCATTCTGGAAAATATCTCATGGGAACAAATTGGAAGATGACTACCATGGATCAATTCTTTGATTATATCACACATGAGAAGGAAAAACTCATTCAGATGGGCCTAATCAAGGATTCCAAAGCACATGCACTCACCATGCATAATGGAAAGGGATCATCCAAACATAACAGAAAGGAAAAATAGAACGAGAAGGAGGGATATTCCATACACTTCAATGAGCCTTCAAGTTCCAACGACTCTTTAAATTCCAAGAAGAAGAAGAAGGGAAAGCAGTGCACTTACTGCAATAAACCAAATCATGAAAAATCCACATGCATGAAGAAGCAAATCGATCTTATGGCATAGTTACTTTAGCAGAAAAACCTTGGAAACTTCATTCCAGAAGGAGTCAAGAAGTAGAAGGAAGAAGATCCTACTCCTAAGAAAGGTAATCATCATGCTATTTTTTCAATTAATTCCTCATCTTATTCATGGATTATAGATAATGGGGCATCACATCATATGGCAACAAAAGAGGAAGTTTTCACTTCTTTGAGTTCATGCTCAAGACCCCCTATTATCATGGGGGATGATACTCTAGTAGCAGTAGCATGAGAGGGAAGAGTGGAACTCCATAATGATGGTTTTGAGAATGGTTTACATGTTCCAAAGCTTTCTATGAATCTTCTCTAAGTTTATCAGGTCACTCAGAAAGGTAAAAAGGTTGAATTTACATCATATTTAGTTTACATACTTGACATGCATGAAAATTTCATTATTGCAATTGGTGAGGTGGATCACAAATCAAGGTTGTATAAATTCACTAAGTTTTATGACGATGACTCCTCTTTTCTACTTACACATAAGGAGAGTACTTTGCACGCACCTTCAATGCAACATGAAGATACGCTTGTGCTTCCATCAGTTCCAGACATCAAAGATGATTCCATACACTCAGATTATGTACATGGAAATAAGCATGTAGTACAACTAGATAAGAAGCCAACGTCAAAGCTTCAGCAGATGTCCAAGAGGGCACAATTCACACTTCAGGAAGCAGGTGTCCTTGCAGGGAATACATTGGATTCAAGGAGGACTCTATCTTAGCATGAGGAGCCCTCTCATGTACTTTCATCTTCTGAACCTTTGATGCCAATGCATTGCTATATATTTCAATATTTTGATCCATAGACCTACAGTAAGGCTGTGGGAAATCCATTATGGCAAGCAGCCACGAAGAAGGAGAATGAATCGCTCCTAAAGAATCATATTTTGGATTTGGTTCCACTTCCACCAAAAAAGAATATTTTCAGGTGCAGATGGGTCCATGGGATCAAGAGGTACAAGGATAGACATATTTCCAAATGACTTCATCAGATCCATAAATATTTCACCATCTTCACGAAGAGTTTCAGTGAGCAGAAGTTTCATACTTTGCGGGATTGTCTTGGAGTGAAGAACACATTTTCTTAGCAGCTTCCTTTTCTTCTTTTGATGCATTGTCTTTTGAGGGGGGATTTTGTTCTCACGGGTTTTCCCTCTTTCCTCATTTTTATTCAGTGTTCAATAGTTGCATTGTACATGATTACCTAATATGGCCTCATTTTTACTCCATAGTGATGTTCAGGGGGGGTGTTGGAGAAATTACTATTTTTGACACACTAGTTCAATGGGAGTTAATTGACTAGTTATTTTTTAGACTTTCTATTTAGACCATCACTAATATCCATGCATGCATTCCTAAGGAAAGCTAACTTCTTGAGTGATTTTATTAATTATGAAATGTGTTTCCCTATATATGAGTGTATTCCACTCATTCATTGTATCATATTGACCATCATTGTATCAATCATTCATTCATTGATCGGCTCATTGGAGTAGTGTGAATATATTTTCTCATTCTTCCATATTGAATCTCTCGTCCTTTCTTGATAAGCTTTGTTTGTACTTGATTTAGCTAGATATATTGTGCAGGTTTCGATGAAACATTGACAACACTAACTAAAGTGGGAAAATGAGTACTAAATACATGTTTCCATGAGCTCAATGAGGCGGGATCTTGTACAACCACATCACTCATAGGCTAGTTGTTAGTTGCATTTCCATTGTGAAGACCTGCAGAAATCATTAGAGAACAAAAGGTTATATGACTGAATAATAATTAAATAAATAAACAGACATATCAACATGTACGATACTCTAGAAATACTAAAGTAGAATACATAAATGAGATTCTCTTGGTTTTGAGAATAATTTATTCTCTACTGAACAAGGCCAACCACGTGAAGGTAGAAGCTCATTTTAATTCCATTATGTGAAAATGTCATTAAAATAATAATGAGCTCAAAATAAAAATAAAAACCCACTTGCTTGGTCTCACAATTAAAAAGGAATTTTGTATTTCCCAAAAAAGTTAAAAAAGGAAACTCGCCTTGGTAAAAACTCATTCTTCACTTTGCAAGAGATGAGTGTGGAGAGATTCAAGTGAAATACCTCTTCCAAGCATAGGTTTGGAGCTCATTGTAGATATTTTCTTCAATATTTCAACCAACTACTAGATCTAGGTAAGCACTAGACCTCTCTTCTGCATTTCTTTCCTTGTTTCATGCATGATTTTTTAAAGGAAACATGTGACCCACATGCCCACTACATGTTCGTTCAAGCCCAAGTTTGAGGGAGTCATCACGTGACGACCCTGCCTATTCCCTTGAGGTATCGCACAACTAGTATGGGTCATCAAGAAATGTCCAAGGAAACCTGGATAGAAACAATCATGTGTAGGTTTTCTAGGGTTTTGTTTAGCAAGATAAGTTTATGGGGCATTGGTGCTAATGTGTTTCTTGATTTTTTTGTTTCCTAGATGCAGGTAAGAACCCGTCATGATTAAATGGAAGGAAAGAGTCCATGAGTCTGACGATTATGTTGCACAAGGGGATGAAATGATCTTGGAAAATCTATGGGAGTGCGGGCTCCTTAAGTTTTTCCACTATCCATTGTTGGGTTCTCATGAATATTTACTAGACCAACTGGTCTGGTACTGGTAGTCTGACCAAGATTGTTTCATCATTCAAGGAAAAATTTTGTAGGTGGACAGGGATGATGTTTATTTTTGCAAGGGATTGTCTAGGAGAGGAATTCTTGGCGAGAAAATTATTCACCAAGGCCAGAAGAGTGCTCAACCATGGATTTTATTGAGGATTTTTGTCGATATGGGTCACATAAGACGAGTGGGAAGATCCCAATCTGATAAATTACAAATCTACCACTCAAAACCATCCTCTTTTGTATCACCTAAGCCTCTGGATCCACAAATCATCATCTAACATCCAAGACCAACATGCAAGTGGATTTTATGTGATTAGATCCCACCATATTTAACTAGTGCGAGGGAGTCCTCGCCAACATGAAATCCCAACTAACTCACTGCAAGCAGGGAAAATAGAAGGAGTTCAAATATGAATCCCTCCTAGTGACTATTTTTTTGGAATGAGTGCCTCAATTGAGGCCTCGGATGGTGATGGGTGATCCAATTCCCTCAGACCCATGGATGATGTTTTGGGTTGAGTACATGGCAAGGCTACGAGGGGGAAAACATCAATATCACTATGGGATTGGGTTCACTAGCTAGTGGCAATGCCAAATCATCGACATTAAGGATTTCCCCTATGCAGGGATGGACTTTCACCAAGATCTAGATTTTCCACTTCCCCCAGGAAAAGCATGGGGCCCCATAAGTAAGTGTATTTTTTTCTCTTTTTTTTTCATTTTTTTTTGGTATTTTGGTATATATAATTTTTTGTGGTGGCTGCATACTAACACAGTTTCATGTTTTGCAGACGATCAGATCATTCTCAAGGATGGGACAAAGATTATTGTTGTAGAAGTGACGAGCAGTCGTCGGGAGGGGAAGGAGGTGGTAGAAGTGAAGAAATACATTGTGTCCAAACTAACTCGAAGGGTATGACCATGGGAGTCCCCCCCCCACACTAGAGCAGGATATGCCCATGCAGTTGTGGCAACACTCTGAAGGTCTCTCTTGCCCCTTTCGTCGACTTCTCTGAAAAGTGGCTTAAGTTGTGTTATGCTACCATGGTGGTCAGCATCATGATTGACTAGCCTATTACACCCCATTTTGTACTAGACTTATATATTATCTAGTTAGCATGTTTATGTATCAGGAGTCTAGTAGAGCCCTAATTTTACATATGCACCACTTTTTCGGAAAGATGTAATCACACTTTGCGACTATATTGATACATATTTTGTTTCAGCTGCTACCTATGGATGTGGAAATGTTGTGAATGATGACCCATGTTTTATATACATGCATGATTAAATACTTAATTTTAATGATACAAATGTCAATCTAACACATGGTTATCTAATGAATCATCCAATGCATTAGACCTTCTTTGGAGGTGGAAATATTCAATATGCTCAAAATAACATTCAAGAAGATGCACCCTCAAATACTTACACAAAAGAACCGTATGTATGATGTTATATGTATGATTCAACTATCAGAACACAAGTTTGAGAGTCCAATCTAACAACTAAATGATGAATGCCAAAGGCGAGTGCTTCAAATGATAGTTCAATGATGACAAGATACTATGCAATATTAGTGGTTGCAGGCCCAAGGTAGGCACCACTTGAGCTCACAAGATCATTAGTGGTAGAAAATAGCACCCAAGCAATGGATTCAATGTTTCGAGTACTATGGTTGGCACCATCAACATATCCCATGTAAACTGAGGAGGATGATGACATATGAAAATCAAGCATAAAGCATGATAAAAACCTAACCGAGACAATCAACACATGCAAAAAGAAAAACATACCACTCCAAAACCAAACAAAAACACACTTATGTACAAAGTGTCATGTGGTTGGATGACCTAAGAATAATACATTTTAAGGTAGAGCCCATTGCAAGGCTCTCAAAGAGGATTCCCATCATGGTCAACTAGCTCATAGGCCCCTCTTTTCAAGACATGTCTAAAAATCTAGGGACCATGCCAAAGGGGTTCAAACTTACTTTCTCCCAACGTGTCATGGTCTTGGTCATAAACCAAAATCAAGTCACGCTCCAAAAAAGACACGAGGATAGACAGATTTGTCATACTAAGCTTTAACGCACTTCTTGTGTATCTCATTGGCCAAACTAGTATCACGATGTTGTTCATCAAGTTGGACCAAGTACAAGAGATTTTATGCCTCGACAAAGTTATTGGGTGACAGTTCTATGGCAAGTTTTGATGATGGGATTTCACATTCAATCGGTAATACTTCCTCTAGACCGTAAACAAGTTGGAAAGGTGTAAATCCAGTGGCATTTTTGGCATAGGTGCGGTAATCCCATAATGTCAAAAAGAGCATAAGATGTTAGTTTGTCTTGTGTTTCCCTAACATCCTATGAATCATTGTCTTGAGGACACGATTTATGGCTTCGACTTGGTCATTAGCCTAAAGGTAATAGGTCATTGAGTTCTCATCACGAAAACCCAACCTTCCATCTAATTTAGACATCATCTTATTGAGAAAATGGGACCCATGGTCCATCACTATAGTCTTTGGAACAACAAACTTGGTAATTATATGATTGAACATGAAAAGAGTAGTGGTGGTGTCATCGTTAGAAAAGGTAGGAAAAGCTTCAGCCCATTTAGTGAAGTAGTCAACAACCACGATGATGTATCCATGACCATTAGCTAAGGTAGGATTACATGTCATGAAATCAATCCCCCATTTAGCGAAGGAGTCGATGATCACCACATGATGTAGGGGGGAAGGATAAGCATGCATATTATGAGTGAAAATCTAACAGGAATGGAAGTTCTGGATTGCATTCATGCAATCCTTAAAGATAGTGGGCCAAAAATAACCAACATGAAATATTTTTTGGGAAGTGGCCAAACTAGAGAGATGACTACCACATGCCCCTACATGGCAGTCATTAAAAACTTGTTTAACTTCCTCATGGATAAGAAAATAACGTAGAATAAAATAAACCCCCCGATGATACAAGGTGTCATCTACAATAATGTAGTGTCTAGCCTGATGCCTTATGCATCGACGTTCATCACGAGAAATATGAGGAAGAAAACATTGAGTCTAGAGGTAGAACAAGACATATCCATACCATGGATCAAACGAGTCAATAAGGAATAAAAACTCATCAGGGAAAGATTCATTAACCACGGCTTCCTCATCAACTCAGGGAAGTTCAGACATCAACTCTACGAAAGACAAAGATTTCTTATACTTGGAGGAGACAAACTCTAGGTTAAACTCTTGGAGGATCACAATCCACTTTGAGTACTTTCCCCTAATGATTTGATGATTGAGAATATGCTACATTGGGTTTGCATTAGAAACTATAGTAGTTTTCTGCAAGACGATGTAATGTCGTAATCGTTGGGCAACATAAACTGTTGCCAAGCCCAACTTCTCAACATGACAGTATCAAAGCTTGGGACCAGTGATTCCTTTGCTAAGATAGTAAATGATGTGCTCTCGTTGTGCATTGTCCTCTTGAATGAGCACCATGCCAATGGTGGATTCAGAGGCTGGGATATAGAGAAAACAATCTCTAGTATAATAAGGAGGGATGAATAAGGGAGTCAACATAAAGTCCTTCTTCAAGGCATCAAATGACAATTGTTCTTGGTCGTCCCACAATAGATACACCTTTCTTCAACAAGTGCATAAATCCTTTTGTGATCTCAACATGATTGGCAATGAATCTATGCAAAAAAAATTCCTTCCCTTGCAAACTTTGAAGTTGGCTAATGGTATGAGGAGGAGGAAACTTGACAATAGCCTTAACCTTCATGGGATTAACCATGATCCCAAACTTGGAGACAATGAAACCTAGCAATATCCCAAACACCACACAAAATATGTATTTATGTCGATTTAAACGAATTTTATAATATCGACATCAGATTAAAATGGCCCGCAAGTGATCGGGATGATCCTCACATCACTTTGAGTGAGAATCCAAATCATCTAAGTAAGCCTCTACAATTTGTTTTATGTCATGGAAAGTGTATGACATGGCCTACTAGAAAGTGACTCCATCATTTTTAATACCAAACGACAGTTTCTGATAACCAAAATTACGCCAAGGGAAAATGAAGGAAGACTTGTGTTGATCTTTCAATTTTATATGGATTTGATTTATAGCCGAAGAAATCGTCCATGAATGAGAATATTTCTCTATCGACACACTCATCAATAATCTAATCAATGAATGGGGTTGGATAATTATCTTTTGCACAAACCTTGTTTAAATCCCTATAATCGACACAAACCTTAATAGTGCCATGTTTCTTAGAGATTGTAATGATGTTAGAAACCCATTCAAACAAGGGAACCAGATATATGAACTATGCATGAAGAAGCTTCTCTACCTCCACCTTGATGGTAGCAACTTTCTTTGGGTTGACTAGCCTGAGCTTCTTTCAGACTAGCTTGGCTCCTTCATATGTCTTAATTTCATGTTTGAAAATCTGGGGATCAATGTCAAGAATCTCTTCATAGGACCAAGCAAAAACATCATTGAATTATTTGAATAGGGCCATGTATGTTTCAATTTCTTGAGGTGAACAGTCAGCACCTATTAGTAACGACACCTGGCTTCTGGGAAATTTCAATGGGAATGGTTTTCAAAATTTTGTCCAAGTTACCTTCAGATAAAACATCATGAATAATAATGGGAGTTTGGAAGCATTGAACATAACTAGTGGCAACAAGATTTTGAATGTCATCCTCAAACTATTCCAAAGCAGGGAGGAAAGATGCACGATGGTGTAAATCCTCCGATGGAATATTAGGGGAAGCCATGAGATCCATGATATCTTTATCAAATGGAAGTTCAAGATCGAGGAAGTCGTTTGAAATAGGAAGAGGATTGACGTCCCAAGAGGGATTGGGATACTGATCAAATTCTACATCCTGAGGGGAATTTGAATCAGGGATAACGGATGTTGATTGGATCACCTGGTATGAAATTTCGACCGGGGTAAGTGGCATGGATGCTCTATATGAATCAACATACTTAGGATGAGGTACCACCCAAGGATCAAAATACTTGAAGGATCCACTGGTAAATGATGAAATAATGTTAATATGAGAAATTTTTGAAGTGGGAGACAGTGGGGGAAGGGGAAAAATTCCCATCAACAAAGGATATTTGAACATCCCTACACCAACATGCATATAAGACTGTTGGGTATCACCAATAAAGGATACGTTTGACCTTGAATTGGATCCAATGTATGGGGTGAAGAACGCAAGTTGATCCATTGTCACTATTTTCCTTTGATGAGGGAAGCGCAAAAACCTAAATACTGACGATACAATTGTAGTTAACTCATAGAACAAAGTATGCATGAGTAACAAATTGTACTCAAGAGGTGTGTCAACAACCTCTACATCAACAGAGACAGTCTTCCCACCTAACTTGATAGGTAAGGCATTGATTATTCCATGGGGTTGGAACACATGTCCATCGAATTCTTTCAATAGTGTTTCAGATGTGTTGAGCTTACGAGAGCCAAGGGTCTTCCAATGAGAAATAGAGATGATGCAAGTTGAGGCTCCTTCATCCACCATTGTCTAGTAGATGATTTTTCCCAACGATTTCACAATGATATGGAAAGAAACCTAATGGGAGATCTTATGAGTAACCTAATAATAATCAAAGGCCATCAAACTTGACTCTAAGGGAGAAACCCCACCTATGGATGACAACAAGGATTTATGTTGTGTTGTGCAGGTTGGAGAACTTCAATCGTAGACATGGCACATGGTTCCTGGCCCAAGTCTTCCACAATATTGTAGTTGTGGGCATCCCATGTGTTGGGATTATGCATCATGGGTCGAAGAAATCCCTTCCGGGGGAGAAGTGGTGCATGAAAATATGGATTCTCGATCTGAAGAGGGCACCAAGCTAGGAAGAATATGTTATTTTTGGCACAGTATGGGAAGGTTCACAAATGTCATAGTTTTTGGCCTGAGTATGAAAATTAAACATTTGGTCACACATGAAAATGTAAAAAATCGAAGAAGACCTCTCTTAGTGAGGGGTACCTTCCATTCCCCCTTACAGAGGGGTAGGATTTGTTGCAACCATGTTTTGGTTTGAGGTGGGAAAAGATGGGTTAAGACAACAGGCTGTTAGGGGGGACGTTATTGTGCCAAAAATCTATGGACCTCATTCTTCCAAGGACATTGGTGAGTAGGGTGGTCTTCCCCACAAATTGTGCAAGGAAAATGACTTTCTTTCTTCTCTTTAGTGCCTCCCTCCTAGGTGGTTTGGGTGGAGGCATTCCCTTTCTCAGTATTGGAATTATTTTTCTTGTTTTGTTTTATTCTTTCCTCCAAGTTGTTGAGGATTCTTCGGTTGCATGGACTGCATCGAATGCACATTGGAGGTTTGAGGAGGGATCATAACAGTTTGAGCACTAGTACCAGAACCTAACCGATGTGACCTAATGGACATGTGACCCATTTGATCAACTAATTAATTGATAGAGGTATGTGAAATAGAACTAACCACACCATCAACATGAGATCTTGGGTTTAGTTTCTTTTGATCATTCAATGGTCGAGGATCATTTGGGATGATATCATAAAGTGTACCTGACTATTAATAGATCCATTCCAAGAGTTGGGCATGCAAAATGGCCTTCTCCTCGATGGTCGCCCTGGACATAGTTAAATCTCTGGCAATGGGTGGTACGAGGGACTTAGTGAACCACTCCATAAGGATTTTTTTTGGAATATGGGTCTTAATCATTCGATGTCTTCGTCACTACTCGTGTAAACGATCATAAATGTGAGTGGCATTATCTTGTCGCACTAAAGTCAAGAGCTTTGTTCCTATCTCATACTGAATGGGCAAATAGTAATGCGTTAAGAACGTCATTGTCATATCATTGAATATTTTCAAGGAATCGGCTTTTAATTCAATGTACCATTTGGCGACACCTCCAGTTAGTGATATCTAGAAAAGATGTAGCCTCACACTATCATCCGTCAACAAGTTGGAGGAGCACCATAAATGGTACGTCATGATGTGTGTGGAGGGGTCATCTTTCAAATTTCCATCGAACTTAGGAATATTTAAAGGTAGCTTGGAAGAAATGGCCCACCATGACGAGTCATAGGAAATAGGTTCATTCATCAACCGAGACAAATTAGGTAAGTCTAATGTTGTGAGGAAAGGCAACGATCCAAATGAATACTAGGAGGGAGGTGAAGTCTTTTTGGTCTCAGATGGACCATATATTTGTACTAATGGAGCATTGGGGAGCTCCCAAAGAGTTAGTGCCCCTAGGAATAGTGGCACTTCCAAGAGCATGACTGCCCCCAGGACCAAACATGCCCCTAGGAGGGTTTCCCCTGGAGGTAAATATGGACCCTCTAGGAAAAACATTCCCAAATTTAGTCCTAGGGAAGAAACCCCCAGGACTCGATGTGTTAACAGAGCGAAAACCTCCCCAAGGTGAAAAATTTCCCCTAATGGATGTGCCCCCAGGGAAGGGTGTGCTAACCCAAGGAAAGTTGAAACCTCACGACGTACTATTGCCCCCATCTTGACTAGGGACAACCCCAATACCACTAGGAATGTTCCATCTAAAAGGTAAGCTAGCACTAGACAATATTGAGTCACTCGTAGGAATGGTGAAGGGGGAAGGAATTCCACCCCCCATGTTGAAACCAAGGCTCGCCCCCCAACTGGAAGAATATTCAAAGGTGGGAATTTGGGTAGAAGGGATAGGTGTATATATGCTTGGTAAACTAACGGATGGAAATTATGACATAGTCGGCATCCCCCAAATTAAGGGACTTGTAGAAAAAGGAATGGATGATGTAGGTCCAATGGAGCTAAGGGGTGGTAATGTGGACATCACAGGGATTCCCCCTATCCCACTTGAATATGGTCTCGATGTCTCGACCACACTAGACGCAACACTTGGTCCAGACATAGTGGGAGGATGAGTAAACAAAGACATCGACAAGTATAGGGGCATCTGGCGCAGCCAAAGGGGGATTGCAATTTGGTGGAGGACATTCGTCTACCACTTCTACCTCAACGAAACTAGTCTCATTCAACCAAAGTTTAAGCCCTTCAAAGTCTTTTCCACCTATCTCATGCCAACTCCTCTAGAGATCATCATTGGACACATAGGAGACAACAAGCAATGACCCTTTCATGACAGCGGTGTTCAACAAGTGATTACCCCTGGGAAAAAATATCACAGGGATTTTGTTGAATACTCRGMAAAATCTYCCTAGGATCAGCCTAGTAATACTAGACAGAAGAGGGCTTAGGMTTCTATGGTTTCCATAGATATATATTCAAACACATGGATTCATAACTAACCTAAGGAGTGGTGGAGATTCCATACCTTTATCTATAGGTTGTCCTTCATATATCTTGATTGTTGCAGATCTGAAACTCCAACTCCATAACTTGCTTCATGCACACAAAAGACAAGAAATACTTCTCTACCTAGGATCAGAATCCTAGATCTAATTTGATTCTAATTAGATCTATAATAGAATGAACCAGATATAAACATTCATGAACTGAACACAAATGATATGGAGTAAAACCAATGATCCATTAGATATGATAGAAAAATTACATCAAAACATACCTTGGTGATGATGTCATTCTCCCTTGACTCCTTGCTCTTTGCTTCTCCCTTCAACTTCTTGGTCAGACTAGGCTCTCTAACTTCTAGCTATGATGGACAGGACAAGCATGTTTGCAAATGAACAACATAACATTACTCTTCAATATTCTCAAGTTATGTATTGAGGTAAAAATAAGAGGAACCACTAGAGACTCACAAATAAAACCTTTTTGGAGGTCATCGTTGGACCCAGGGGACAACAAGTGATGACCCTCGCATTACAATAGTGTTCAACAAGCAATGACCCCTCAAACTTCTAGGTTCGAGGAGTTACAAGGAGATAGGCAAATGGATGAGTTGTATCTTCATGTCAAGGACCTAGGAACTCACAACATTTGAGTCTCTAGTGGTCTCTAGAATATCCAAAATCTCTCCCAAGCCTCCTCAGAAGAGATATAGAACAA